>JACXGM010002546.1:0-16658 GCA_016801145.1 Umbra pygmaea
TGTGTGTGTGTGTGTGTGTGTGTGTGTGTGTGTGTGTGTGTGTGTGTGTGTGTGTGTGTGTGTGTGTGTGTGTGTGTGTGTGTGTGTGTGTGTGTGTGTGTGTGTCTGTGTGTGTGAGTCAGTTACTGTAATGGTTGTCCATCATTATAACCTTTTTACAATTACGCAGTGGTTCCCAAATCTTTTTGGCTTCAGTACCCACTTTACGTGATTTCTGAATTCAAGTAAGTATGAAAGTATTTGATTTATCTGACTTCAACATTTTGCCTAGAAACTGCAGCTTACTGTATAATGCTATTATCAATATGATCCTTAATTTGAAGAATATAACATACAATTAGAAAAAAGGTCAAAATTGCACTACATGCAATTATTGCTGGCCATGTAAATCTATCTAATACTGTAGGTTTTACTGTAACATTTCAGTAAGTCTAGTCTAGATGATTTTCCCCCTTCTGTCAAATACCCCCTGTAGTACCTCTTCATAGGGGTACATGTACCCCAGGTTTGGAACCACAGGGTGAGGACGGTGGCCAGGAGAGCGAGGGTGAGGACAGCGATCAGTGAAGAAATTTTTGTTGTGAAACTCCAGCTTTATATACAGCACTGTAGGCTACATATAATTTTACTTGTTTTTGTTTGTGTTTTTACATTACAGTATATTATGCTTTGTACATTTTCTTTTTACTCTGATGTATGGAAGTTACTTTGTGTGTGAATAAAAATGATTACAATTTCCTAGGCAGTATGAGTGCATTGTGTGATGTCAAATCTTGGAGGCTACTCTTACCCTAAAATCCTATTGTTGTTTTTTTCAGCTTTATACACAATTGTATTCTGTTAGCTAGACAAAAACTGTACAGTAACCATTGTCAATGAAGGGCTAAGACGGAGAGGTGGACATGAGGGATATTTTAATTGTCCTCTGCCATATGACAAAAAATCTAAACATTTTGACTTGCAGTGCTTACACAATGCCAAAGGGATGAAGCATTTTGGGGGCACTGACTATTAAATGAGAAAGAAATGTAGTTTTGACACGAGTGAACTGTTTTGGAAAAGATATGAGCTTTTGCAAGCTGAGCTATAGTGTTGTGCTGATTTTGTAAGACTGTTTTGCCAAATGATCTTAGAGTTTTGAGAATGTCATTTCTGTTTCAAGAAATGAGCCAAACCAATGGAGAAAAACATTAATATATACTATCAGTTTTATCACTCACATCAGGATCCATCCACTGTAACATCTATTTGACACTCCTGATTCTGGCTCAGACACACTTTGCATTAGTCAAATAATTCAGTCAGACACACACAGTGGCCATTCATGTAGTGCAGAATATGTACTGATATATCTTACAGTTCAGTTTAATGATTCATAATGACTCCAGAAATGTATCACAAGGAACACAACAGTAGATCTCTTATCACATATGGATAGTGAACTATTAAAAATATTAAAAATCATTTAAAATCTATTGAAAGATAAAAAGCAAATCAAATGGGTGTACTCTGGACAAAGAAAGCCAGTGACAAAGAGCAACTGGTTTCAGAGATGTATACATCTGGACAAGAATCTATTAGAAAAAAACATATATATTAATATATGTAGCAGTACAACACCCTTCCCCACTCAAAAACACTACCCAAGTGAAGGACAACAGACCAACTATGTACCACAACAGCCACTGGATTGATTACATTAGTGTTTGGTGTTTATGAGGGTCCCATAAAGGGAGCAATTATGGAATATACAAAATGATTGCACATGTTATATTTTACTCTACAGGTAGCTACCAAAATATATGAGAAGCTCTACAAAGACAAACGTCTCACACCCTTAAGCGCAACACTTGAATTAATGTAAATGTGGGGCAGCCTGTTCTATTGTCTTAATAGTGTTGGCACTAAGTTAGCGACCAAGGGTCTGGGAATAATTTAATCAATGTAAATTTGACAATACCTGTAGAAAAGCCCCCTTGCCTTGATGCATTACATCTTTCTTATCTCTTATTTTATTTGCCAATTATACTGGACATTACGTTTAATGTTTACGCATAGTAACTCACCTTCTCAGCCAATCACAGCGTAGCTGACCCATATCTCAGTGCCCATCCCCATTTCCTTTTCGAGTGTGGAGCAAGGGGCAAACACAGAGGCTGACAAATGAAGCCAACAAGGAAGTACAAAAAAATACAATTCATCGAATGGCCACTTGAGGCTGGCTGCAGAAAGGAGCAATTTCAATAGACCTCTACGGCAAAATGCCCAACTTTACAGCAGAAATAAACATGTTTATAGCCTGGTTCAAAAAATGGTTTTGGTGTATATTGCTTATTTCCCTCTATCTGTCAACTAGGCGGGGGTGAATTTTTTTATAACTCATCCGTTTAAATGATAAATGTTTTATAATTTGGGGGTGCAGCCTAATGAGTGACAGACGTGTTGGCGCTGTAAGACTGCTAGCGGTTTGTCCTGTGTGCTACCGCTTCAGCTAATTTCAATCACTAAACTTGACTTACTGTACATGCTGCTTATCTGTGGAGTTTGTGCTTTTACAATATTATTGTTGTAAATTATCTGATAATATGTCTTGATGTGACCATCCAATAAGTTTGTGCTCCAGTTGTTTAGATAAGTGAAATTGTAATATGTTAGCAGGTGCCGATGTCTGTGTTAACTAGCTAACTACAGTACTAGCCAGCTAATGAATTAGCTCTGGGTTAGCCATCCAGTGACCTTGTGTTAACTTAATGTTAGAATTTAACACAGAGTTAAATTAAGTTTGCAAATTTCCATTAACGAGATTCCTTGGTTAGGTAAGATTATAGTTAGTTAAAGTGGGCGAGCCGGGGTGCAACAGACGCTTTCTCAGGTTGTGTGGAGCAACCGCGGTCGGTCGGTGGATCTTAATTGGGGACGCCGGGCTTGCTTTTCCGTCCGGACTGGGGGAAACCGAACGGTATCACACAATGGGTTTGATGCGCTACACTAATGTCCCAATACTCCTGCCATGCTGTTTGCGCATATTTTATTTTTTTTACTTTATTTAACCTTTATTTAACCGGGTGGGCACGTTGAGAACAATTTCTCATTTAAAACGGCGACCTGGCAAAGATAAAGCAAAAAGGTGCAAGTACAGACATAGTTACACATGAATACAAATACACAAGAGTTACACGAATGGTAGAGTAAGGAAGAAAGATAAAAAATACAGTCAAAATTGAAAGAGATAGATGTAAGTAATGTACAATTTGTGCAAAGAAATCTGAGATTTAGAGGTAGATCAAATTAGTATACAGAATGGCAGGCAAATACAATGTAATAAATTAACACTACAATGAATTGTGCAAATGGTAACAGTGCAAATAACAGTTGAATAAATAACAAATTGAAAATAAAAATACTGTTCAAGACAGTATATACAACGGTGCTTATTGGTCAAATGCTAAGGTAATGGATCAGATAGGGAGAGGTAGTGTACATGTGGGGGGGTGGGTCAGCAGGTGCAATGGTTAGACAGAAGCTCTGATAATCGTGATTTAAAGGAAGTGAGGGGGACAGTGGTCACGAGTTTCAGAGTCTTCTGTAGCTCGTTCCAATCACTAGCTCCGGCGAACTGGAAGGAATTCCGACCAAAGGAGTTTTGCGCTTTTGGTGTGATCAGGGAGATATACCTGGATGAGCGCAGGTTACGGGAGGGTAAGGCAATGGTGAGGAGTGAGTTTAGGTAAGGAGGGGTTTTTCTTAGGATTTTCTTGTAAATTAGGTGATACCAGTGGGTCAGGCGCCAAGTGTGTAATGAGGACCAGCCCACTAGTGCATATAGGTCACAGTGGTGGGTGTTAAATGGGGCATTGGTAACAAATCGGATGGCAGTATTGTAGACTACGTCTAGCTTTTTAAGTATAGAGGTCGAGGCAGTTTTGTAAATTACATCCCCGAAATCAAGGATTGGAAGGATGGTCATTTTTACTAGGGTCTTTTTGGCAGCATAGGTGAAGGAGGCCTTGTTTCTAAATAGGAAGCCAATCCTAGATTTTATTTTAGATTGGAGAATGTTAATGTGACGCTGGAACAAAAGTGAGCAATCTAACCAGACACCTAGGTATTTGTAGGTGTCCATAATCCAGTTTGGACCCATCCAGAGTGGAGATGCTAGTCAGGCTGGCGGGTACAGGAAGTGTGCGGTTGCATAGCATGCATTTAGTTTTGGTGGGGTTTAAGAGCAGTTGAAGGTTATAGAAGGCATGTTGAATGGAGTCGAAGCACTTTTAGAGGTTAGTTAATACAGAGTCCAATGAAGGGCCGGATGTGTATAGAATGGTGTCATCCACATAGAGGTAGATCTGAGAGTCACCAGCAGCACAAGTGACATCATTAATATACACTGAAAAAAGTGTCGCCCCCAAGAATCGAACCCTGTGGCACCCCCATAGAGACATCCATAGGTCCAGATAACAGACCCTCTGATTTAACATGTTGAACCCTGTCAGAGAAGTAGTTGGTGAACCAGTCGAGGCAGTTATTGGAGAAGCCAAGACTGCGGAGTCTACCAATAAGGATGTGATGATTGACTGAGTCGAACGCCTTAACTAGGTCAATAAAAACAGCGGCACAGTAGTGTCTTTTATCAATGGCATTTGTGATATCGTTTAATACCTTGAGTGTGGCAGAGGTGCAGCCATGGCCAGCTCGGAAACCTGATTGTATAGTAGAGAGTGTGCTGTTGGATTCTAAATGTTTGACAATCTGATTGTTAATCTGGCTTTCGAAGACTTTAGAGAGACAGGGCAGGATGGATATAGGTCTATAACAGTTGGGGTCGAGAGTGTCCCCCCCTTTGAAAAGAGGGATGATTGCAGCTGTTTTCCAGTCTTTCGGGATCTCTGAGGATACGAGATAGAGGTTAAACAGGCTAGTAATGGGAGCTGCTATGATTGATGCAGAGAGCTTTAGGAATGATGGGTCCATGTTATCTAGCCCAGCAGATTTGAAAGGGTCTAGCTTTTGCAGTTCTCTTAGGACATCAACTAATTGAATTTGGTTGACGGAGAAATTAGGAAGGCTAGGGTATGGTACTGCAGAGGGTGGGGGACTGTCAACTGGGGTTGGGCCAATGGCCAGGGTGAAGTTAGCCCGGTGAAACGCATGGCCAGCCATACCAAAATGCTTATTAAAATCATCAACTATGGCAGTTTTGATTGTGGTGATAGTGTTGCCTAGTCGTAGAGCAGAAGGCAGCTGGGAGGAGGAGTTCTTATTCTCCATGGTCTTCACCGTGTCCCAGACACTACTTGCTCAAGTATTTTCTCCACTTGGGACCAACTCAGTCAATTACAGTTTTTCTCGATTGGTTACACACATTTTCTGAAAGCATGCCTCATACTCTCAGAACTCTACACACTTTTTTCAAAGATTTTACAACACACTTCTACTCCATTCATCATTATGACTTTGTCTTTTTATTGTTCAGTGTTACACTTACTACAGACAGTACATACATAAGTGTGTTGTAAAATCTTTGAAACTTTGTGCCTGAAACAATGCAGAAATCTGCCAGGAAACATCTTTCGGACGACGTAACAGTTGTGTCATCTCAGAAGAAATCAACGCAGAGCTTAACACGGAATCATCAACTACACGATGACATGTTGACACACGAGTGGAAGCTGGACGATGGATGTACAAATGGCTACATTTTTAAACCTTTAAAATGATCTGTACTATTTTATACATTGAAAGCAGGTGAATCCTTTGTACAAGGTGAAACAGAAAATGTGGAGTTTACAGCTAAGAAGTGGAATATTTGTCGTAATCTGTATTGTTTTGGTCCAGAACCAACCATAGCAAGGCGAATAGACGCAATGTTCGAAGCGATGAAAGGCATGAAACGCTATGACTCTGTATACACTATTACAGGATGATAGAACGCTAGAATGCGACTGCGGATGTGGAGCATTCGACTGACCGATCCAATCAACAACAACTACAATTCCAGACCCCATGTGGCAATCCTCACTGATACAGTGGGCCAAGACCTGGTCAATGGGACTGGTCCCCCTTCACATGATGCAAACTCCATCTACCTTCTACAAACTGTTACAACATTTGTAAATGTTTTTAAAATTGTAAATGTATACACTTCTGTGAAAACATTAAAAAGTCAAACTATGAATGATTTGTGAAATCTTTTTTAATCACACCAGTTGAATAAAAGACATTAAAAGTTTTTCATGGTAACACATCTGAAGCATAATAGCGTTAGGATTAGAAGTTGTAAAAGTTTTACAACAATGAATACAAAAACATTGAATACAACTAAAGCTGACAATTAACAATTGCACAAATGTTAAACAATTTCATAAACATCGACAGTGCTTTCTTGGTTGTAGTTAACAACTTTAAGATGACCTTTCAAATTGAAAAGTCTAGTTATTTTTTGGACAAACATCCAGGAGTCTCTTATTTAACAGATACCATCTGTGTAGCTGCTTACGATGTTTGAATAGATTGTGGATTTCAAATATAAAACAAACTACATTAAACCATTCAAACACTGGAAAGGAGAATATTGGTATGAAATAATTGACTTTCTTATACGCATCAGTATATCTCATTGTATTTAGAGTCTTTGTAGCATTTTCAGGATTGAATTTAACGCAACCAAAAATAGTGTAACGTGAATCCCTGTTAAACTTGTCGGCTTCAACATGTATGGCTTTCAGAATTTCTCCATCAACCTGCTTCTCCACAGCAAAACTGGGTCTTCCTTTCGAAATATTTTCTTTTACTTCGAATAGAGCTCGGCAAAGATACAACCATTCTTGTATATCGAGCTGTGGGCTAAAAATGTTCCACTTATTTAAATCCTCTTCAACCGTTTTTTGCTCATCTGTGAAGATTTCTACGGTTGAGCTCAGCGGGTTGAAGTTGTATGACAAAGTATTTTCTCCTATTTTGATACTGTTTTTGAAACATCCTGGCGCTCTAATTATTATAAATGTCACATCCTGTGATATGAAACCAGGAATTTCACTCCATACCTTTTCACTCTTCATATCCATTATCATTGCTTAAACAAATCGAACCCAAGACTTGAAGGGGCATTGAAAGAACGCTTGGTTTAAAAAATGTATGGTAAACACAAAATGTCTACCCCCTCATCGGCACGCCCTGTTTTAATTTGCAGCCAATCCTAAAGGATTTTTTGAACCTTGGATCTTTTGAACATTGTTTCAACCTGAAATTGATATAATTTAAATGGGCTGAAAGTCCTAAGGTTTAAATACACCCATTTTTGTTTTACAAGTTACAAACTTGAAGATTTTAGATAAAAAGATGTTTAGGAACTCTAAGTTTTAAACCTTATTTAAGACCTCAAATAATTTAAAAGAATCAATTTCAACTACAAGTTTGGATTCTGTAACTCGTTATTCAAACCTGTTTGATTCACAATATGAAGGAGATGTGTGGGATGGAACAAGAGCACAGGGTATGCCATTTCTTACTCCTTGAACTGTTCAGATGAGTTGGATTTGTTACACTATATCCTAAACTGGGACAAAGTTACCAGAAGGTGTTTTATTTGGTCAAGAAACCTATAGAGTATAGTCTTCTAGACCCTTGACATTTTCAAACTTTATGTTGTAAAAACATGGATGTCTATCTTGCTTTAAACCCTGATGGTCCTTTACTGAGATCTGAAACGCCTTTAACCCTAACCTACCCAGGGACAAGTTGTCAGAGAGAGTATGGGCTTCTACATCGTTGAAAAAGACACAAATCTTTTACAAAGTATTTCAGTATATGTTATACACATGTCATATTTACCTTTCAATGTAAGTAAAACACAATTTCTAAAGCCTTTTATAAAAAACATAGCTGGGTTGTTGTTTTAAACCTTGTGTAAACTATGGTTTACACACTACATTGTGAACTATTGTAAGGTATTATATTATACCTAAATAAACATAGAAACTCTTTGTTTTTGTTTTCAGGGGAAAAATGTTTAGCATCTGCACGTAAGCATCAAACACTTTAGTGTTTTTGACTTGGCTGGTTAAAACAATCTCTAGAATACAAAGATTTAATACAAACCTAAATAGTTGAAATAAGTTTGCTTTGAAAAACACTGGCGTATATTTCAACCGATCAACAAAACCCCACTTTTTCAAATTAAAGTCTGTTGTTAATGTCAAACCGAAAAAATGTTATTATTAACCATACACTTCAGAACAACGTGAAGCAAATTGTCCGTTTTTGCAAACTTTAGCAAAAACAATCCACTCAGAAAAAACATCTGACTCTCTAAACAATATTGGTCAGTTAAATCGTTTGTCTATAGCCTATTAGAGTAGTTCTGAACTCAAAAAGTGATCAGAATCTATGTTATAAACTTGACTTGACTATTTAAACTGTTTGTAACTCCCTAGCCTTTTCGTATTATAGAAAATGTGCGCTTGTGTATAATTCACGTCTTAATATCGCTTTTAAGCAATAGACCATTTTCGATTTGTATCGCCGCTGTGACACTGTCCGTAAAGCTTTGCCATAAACCATTAAACATGGCTCTATGTAGACTACATGTTTTGTGAAGAATGCATTTTAAAAGTATGTTGTTAATGTGAACTCAAATAATTTTCTATACCATCCGTAATCGGGTATAAACAGACTATCTATCGTGCTCTTATATTTGTTTTGATTGTTTATCAAAACACACACATTTTGTTAAGATATCTTTGTCTAAAGCCAATCAATTTCAAAAGCTATAGTGTAAATGATCTATCAGGCAACATTAAGAAAACTTTCCTCTTATGGAGATAAAACCTAACTTTTCTTAAACATCCCATATAAATCTTACTGCGTTAAAACCTTACATTTGCGACAGAAAATAGCCAGCGAAACGTGTGTTATGAAACAGATCTATAGTTATCTTAAGATAACCGTTCATATAAATATTCTCGAAGAAATGTCATTTGAAAATATACTTTGTTGGTTATTTTACAACAAATTAACAAAAGACATTCTTACCGTGGCGACATGGATCATTTTCTGAAGACTAAGGTTCGCCCTGTAACAGCCTGAGTTTTAGGGTTCGGAATCCCATAACTGTATACTACCATGTTCAAAGACTGTGAAAACAGTGCATACTTCATTTCTTTATTTTTTATTTTTTTTATTAATCTTTTTATTGGAGAATCAGAGAAGTTACATTTTACAGGAGGTGAAACAGTTCTCCAGTTTCATTTTTTCTGAAACACCTAAAACTTTACAAAAGCCCCCCCCCCAAAGAAAATAGAGAACATTGCTTAATAATACCCCCCCCCCCCTCCAAACACGGTTATCCCACCCTTCCCGTCCCCTAAATTTTGACAACATACTAGGGGAACAGCATTTTTTTTTCTTTTCACAAATTTTCCTTTACACAATTTTTCGAAACAGTTCAAAGATTTACACACTGAAAATAAGAACACAGCTTTATAAACACATGTCGACACCATTTGGGTGACAAGGCTTTAAACTCACAGTTTGACAGTCGCCCGTCAGGTTACTCAGTTCCCACCACATTAAAGTAGTTGACCATTGTATATTCATACATAGAAAAGAAAATAAATAAATAAAGAAGGGAGACGAAGAAAATAAGTGTCTCAGATTTCAGGCAATACCTTAAGATTCTCAAAATATGTCACAAAGGGCTGCCATTTTAGGTAAAATTTCTGGACTGATCCTTTCAGTGTGAATTTAACTTTCTCCAGTTTAAGAAAAAATAAAACATCACTCAACCCTGCGACCACCGCCGGCGGAGTAGCGGATGTCCAAACTAGTAAGATCCTATGCCGGGCAAGCAGTGATGTAAAAGCAATAATGTCAGATTGGTCCCGGGTTAGAGTTAAGCTCTCGTTTGGAATACCAAATATTGCAATCAGTGGACAGGGCTTAATTTGAAATTTCATGACTTCGGATAGAGTTTGAAATACAGATGACCAATATTGATT
The DNA here is from genome assembly GCA_016801145.1 of Umbra pygmaea. Lineage (NCBI taxonomy): Eukaryota > Metazoa > Chordata > Actinopteri > Esociformes > Umbridae > Umbra > Umbra pygmaea. The sequence goes on from JACXGM010002546.1 coordinate 9,996, forward strand.
TAGACGGGGGCACAGCCAGAATGTGTGTGTTAAATCAGCTGGAGAGTGAGAGCATCTATTACAACTCCCGTCCGTTCCTGGATATATGTCTGCTAGCCTAGCCCTACTGAAATGAGCTCTATGCACTACTTTGAACTGAATGAGCCCCAGGCGTGCACAGGACGAGGATGAGTTAATTCTTTGTAGTGAAAGATCATACTTTTGGCATATATTATCAAAACTATCAAACCCTTCTTTACAATACAAGTTCTTAAAACAGGAAAGCTACTTCTTGTCCCACTGAGTAAATGCTAAGTCGAGAGAGGAGGCTGGAAATAGATGATTCTAACAAATAGGGCTTAGGGGGGATGGAGAGGTGAATTTATAATGATTTCTGAACTGGGCCCAGATTTTTAAGGTGGACAGTACTATGGGGTTTGACGTAAACCTGGACCACTTTGTGGGCAAGGAAGAGTATACCAAAGCAGGGAGGGATGACGAGTGGCAAGAGTGTGCCTCAAGCGTACACCAGTCGGTGTCTGGCACATGGAGCCAGAATAAAATTTTCTGCAAATTAGCTGCCCAATAGTAGTGAATAATACTTGGGAGAACGAGTCCCCCCACATCGCTTCCCCTCTGAAGTAAGCCTTTGTTAACTCTTGGAACTTTATTCTTCCAGATGAAGGACGTAATGGATGTGTTAACTGATCAAAAAAATTATTTAGTCAGGAATAACGGTAGACATTGAAACAAATACTTCGGGAGTACGTTCATCTTCACCGACTGCACTCTCCCTGCAATAGTCAGAGGTAGACTGCTCCACCTTTGGAAGTCAGCTTTCATTCGGTTAACTAGAGGTGTAAAATTTTCCCCAAAAAGAGAGTTGAAGGAGCACGTAATATTGATTCCAAGGTATGTGAAACCAGAATGTGTTAAGTGGAAGGGGATTGCTTCTTGTTGAATTTGCATTGCCAAATCATTAATGGGGAAGCATTCACTTTTCTGATAGTTGAGTTTGTAGCCAGAGAAAGTCCCAAAATTGTTCAATAGTGATATAATTCCGGGGGCGCTAGTTGCTGGGTTACTTACATAGATCAAAAGATCGTCTGCGTACAGAGAGACATGATGTTCCTCAGTCCCTCGCCCAACCCCCCACAGCAACACCGATGACCTCAATGCGACCGAAAGAGGCTCAATTGCCACTGCAAACAGGAGCGGGGATAAAGGACATCCTTGAAGTGTCCCACGTGATAGGGGGAAAAATTTGGAATGAGATTGATTAGTTTGAATGCATGCTTGTGGGGATGAATAGAGCAGACGAATCCATGCCAGAAACGTGTCACCAAACTTAAACCGTTTTAATACGGCAAACAAGTATTTCCACTCCACCTGGTCAAACGCCTTCTCCGAATCCAGAGAGATTACAGCCTCTGCAGTCAACGAAGGACCGGGGGAGTATATCACGTTAGCGAGTCGGCGAATATTTAAGAAGGAGTGGCGACCCTTTATAAATCCAGTCTGGTCCTCTGAGATTACTTTAGGGAGAACGGATTCTAAACGGTGTGCCAACACCTTGGCTAAAAATTTTGTATCAACATTTAGGAGGGAGATAGGACGGTAAGAGCCACATTTAGTAGGGTCCTTGTCCTTTTTTAGGAGTAGTGTAATCTTCGCTTGTGTGAGGGTTTGGGGCAAGGAGCCGTTTCGCAATGATTCGTTAAATACTTATAGCATAATAGGTGCAAGTTTATCTTTAAATTTCTTTAAAAATTCTGGGGGGTAACCGTCAGGTCCTGGAGATTTACCAGTTCCTATATCACCGATGGCAGCAGAGATCTCTGACTGTGTAAGAGGTTGGTCTAACCTTTCCCTGTCTCCAGGCTCAATAGTAGGTAATTCTAAGTCCTCTAAAAAACTATTCATTTTCGAATCGTCTGATGGGAATTCAGACCTGTAGAGTGTAGAGTAAAATGTTGCAAAAATATTATTAATTTCCCTTGAGTCGGTGACTATATTTTCATCCTGATCTCTCACTTGGGGTATGAGCCGTGAAGCAGCCTGACGTTTCAGCTGGTGAGCCAGCAATCGACTAGCTTTTTCTCCGTACTCATAGTAAGTGTTCCGTGTCCGCAGTAGCAAGTATTCAGCCTGATTGGCGGATATAAGATTAAGCTTATAGCGCAAAGCTATCCGTTCTTTATATAATTCTGGGGAGGGGCTTACAGAGTATTTGCGGTCTAAATTATAAACTGAATCCATCAGGTCTTGTATTTGTTTACGGCGCCCCTTATTGACATGCGCCACATAGGAGATAATTTTTCCTGTAAGTATGCTTTTAAGGTTTCCCAAAGTAATGAATATGATATACCTTCCTTCTTGTTTACTTCCAGAGAAGTATCTATATTAGTAGCCACATGTTCGCAAAATTTCTCATTTGAAAGCAGTAGGGAATTAAGTCTCCAGAGGGATTGCTCTCTAATGTTCAAAGCAAAAGAGAGGTCTAAGATAAGTAGTGCATGATCTGAAATGATGATGGCCGAGTATTCAACTGATTTCACTGCAGGGATGAAAGAGCTATCTATAAAGAAGTAATCTATCCTTGAGAAAGAATGGTGGACATGAGAAAAGAAAGAGAATTGTTTGGAGGTCGGATTTCGAAACCTCCATGGGTCTACACAGCCATTTAGTCTCATAAAGTCTGAGAAGACCCTTGACATTGCAGAAGGTGAGGCAGACTTCGGGCTAGATTTATCGAGTGATGGGTCAATTGTACAATTAAGATCACCTGCAAGGATCAATCTATGTGTATCTAGATTAGGGAGGGAAGACAGGAGCTTATTGGCGAAGTCGGTATCATCCCAGTTAGGGGCATAGACGTTCACCAAAAGAATGGGTGTTTAAAATATGAGACCTGAGACAATGACAAATCGGCCATTTGGGTCTGCAAATATTGCATTTACTGAGAATTGAATTTGTTTACTAATCAAAATTGCCACCCCTTGTGATCGGTTATTAAATTTGGAGTGGAAGATATGATTAACCCACGTTTTACGGAGTCTGGTGTGATCTTCTAGCCGTAGGTGTGTCTCCTGCAAGAACAAAACATCAGTTTTCAATTGTTTAAGATGGGAGAATATCCTAGAACGCTTCACAGGACCGTTCATCCCATTAACATTCCAGGAGACAAACCTAACTGCAGCTCCCCCTATTGGGCATATACCACCTGCATTATTTGTCATAATAGACATCCAAAATGTGTATGATTAGCCTACACCACATTATGGAACTACCTTCATGGTCGTAAGTGATGTCAACCCACACTGTGTTCAGCTGTGTAAAAGTATAATAAAATATTAGTAACAATGAACTAAACATACATTTCAACGTAGCTGTGTACATCTTTAGGAGGTAGGGTGTTGCCATGTAAATAAGATGTTCCCCAGTTCTCATGAAATTTAAGTTTAAAAACCCACTGAACACCCCAAACCTAGGTCTTCTTCCCCAAATGAAGAAAACCGCAGGGAATCCCAGAAGAAAAACTTCCAAAACATCCATTGTTGTCTATAACTCCTATCCTAACCTGAGGGCGGCTCCCCCTTAGTAAGTCATGTCTTTCTACCTATATACAGTTATCTACTCGGCTCACCTTGAGAAGAAAAAAAGATAGTAATAACATATATACACATATATATACATACACACACATACATACATACATATATATATATACACACACATACATACACATACACACACATACACACACAGACACACACACACACACACAGTAATAAAAATAGAAAGTAAATAATAATAATAATAATACTAATAATAGTAAAAGGGTCCTAACTAAGCTGATAAATAAAAAACGAGAGTGATGTAGTATATCCCTCAGCTCACTATGCAATTACACAGAGCACGATTGGACTGACAAAGGCATGTACAAAAAAGAAATAATTAAATAGTATAAAAAATATAAAATATATTTAAAAAAACAACGGGTGGCCTAGTTAAAATCAAGTGTATCCAGCTCCCTTGGGGAAGATAAAGTCACTTAATGGATCTAGCTAAAACTGGTCAGTCTGTGAAATGGCAATATGTGAAAGCCACACTAACTAAAATACCCATGCCATGCTAGGAATAGAAAAAAAAAGTAGAAAAGATAAAACATGGCTGTTGTGTATTTAAATCACAGAAGCCACTCCATTGTTATTGCACCATAAACATGTACGAAAACCAAATCAATGTGAATATTACCGTGTAGGCTTGTAGTTCACTTGAGAAAATATCAATCTTGTCATTTTTCCCCAAATATCAACCAAGCAAACAAATAGTCCCGATGGATCAAAGTGTCCATGCCGAAAGCTTTCATCTTCTGAAAGTTTGAGTGCTCCCGTATCGTTCACTCTCCCCAGTGAAACTCTTAGAACTCTCTGGCCTTCTCCGGGGTCTCGAAGAACAGTGTCTGACCGTCGTGAAGGATGCGGAGCCGGGCAGGATAGATAAGAGCAAACCTAACATTCTTCTTGTAGAGGAGAGATTTCACTTCTTTAAATGCAGCTTGTTTCCTGCCGAGCTCCGCACTAACATCCTCATGGAAAAATACCTTATGTCCCCTGTAGAACAGCTGCACTCGTTTCCTCGTTAGTATGCGGTGTTTGTTTTGGAAGTTGTGAAAGAGAACAAGGAATATCCTCGGCCGTTTAGAGCAAGCGCCTGAGTCTGCAGTCGGCTTGGGTCCCACTCGGTGCATGCGGGAGATAATGAGGGGATGCAGGAAGAATTCTTTACTGAGGACTTCCTCGAAAAATTCAGTCATGAACTTAACTGTGTCCGGCCCCTCCAGATGTTCCGGGATACCGACAACTCGCAGATTGGACCTACGGGAGCGATTTTCCAAATCCTCCACTTTGTTTTTCAGCCTCTCATTCTCAGCTAGAAGTGCGGTGCACGATGTTTCGATAGCTTCGATCCTGTCACTGTGGTTGTTTAGCCCTTCCTCCATGTCGTGAATACGTTCTTCGTGGGAGTCAAGAGACGATTTTACCCATTCCAGTGATGCCGAAATTGGTGCCAAAGTCTCAGTGAGTGTTTTTTTCAGGAGGGAGTCCGTTTGCTGTGCTGAGGTCAGACAGAAGCACTGAGTGAAGTTTAGCAAGATCAGCAGGTAACTCCGAGCTTGGGCTAGCACGTGTAGCCATGTTGTCTTCTCTTATGACGTCTTCGTCCATCTCGGTCGCTTTTTGCCCTCGGTCACGTTTCTTTGGACTCATTTAGTTGTGCAAAGGTATACTTTATCGTATACGTAATCAACTCAAGGTGAACCAAACTTTATGTTAAAAAAAATGAGGTAGAGAATAAAAAGTAATTTGGGAGCCACTTCTCACACGTCTGCTTGTTACATGCCCAACCCGGAAGCCGCATACTTCATTTCTTGCCTGTTTGTACTGAAAACAGACTTTGGGTACAGCGCTCTAGAATGTCTGAATCAAGAATTTACAACGGTACTGTTGTCTGATCATAATCCTGTTTAGTATGTGTAAAAACTTATTTTACAAATCATCCTATAAAATGTTCATTATTACAAGAAAATCTATTGCATTGCAATTGAATTGACTAAAAGCATCTTTCAAAGATTTTCCTAAATGTTCCTGGACTATATCAGGCGGACGTTGGCTGACAGTCAGAGGCCCGGGCCAGAGTGTGAGCACTATACAAGAGAACGTTGTGTGAAAAGCGGGTTCTAGTACGTTGGCCTGGTGATCCACCAGATTCATCAATTAAGGAGTATATTCAACATTTAGTATTGTGAAATGACCAAAACAAGATAATCTATGGTAAGAATGCTATTTATTTCTAATTCTAAATCAGTATTTTCCATTCTGAACATTTGAGAAACCAATGCCTTGATGTTTCACAGGATTCCTGATGCTGTGCGGTCAACATCTGAAGCACATTGTACAACCATGCAATCTTGATGATTTAACAGCATTGCTACTGAAGACCTGCAAAAGATTGTTAGAGAGAGTAAATCTACCACTTGCGCTATTGACCCTATCCCGACGAACCTTCTGAAGAAGATCTTTAATAGCATCTCATGGCCTTTCCTAAATATTATAAATAAACCCCTACAATCTGGAGTCTTCCCAAATGCATACATAACTGCCGTTATAAAGCCACTTCTTAAGAAACCACAATTGGACCCTGAGGTACTAAGCAACTATAGACCAATATCAAACATCACCTTTCTAAGTAAGGTGCTTGAGAAAGCAGTTTTTCACCAACTGAGCACATTTTTAAATGACAACAACATTCTAGAAAAGTTTCAGTCAGGTTTTAGAGCAAATCATAGTACATAAACAGCCCTGACCAAAATAGTAAACGATCTAAGAATTAGCATGGATGCAAACAAATTCTCGGTGCTAGTCCTCCTAGACCAGAGTCCAGCATTCAACACCATTGATCATGACATTCTACTAGACCGTCTCGAAAACTGTGTTGGCCTCTCAGAAAATGTCCTCAGATGGTTTCAAACCTACATTACAGGCAGAAAATTCTTTGTCAGTCTTGGTGACCATGTATCCGAGGAACATGAAGTACTATACGGTGTTGCACAAGGAAGTTGTCTGGCTCCTCTACTTTTTTCACTATACATGCTTCCACTAGGTGATGTCATCTGAGAAG
>JACXGM010002546.1:16758-46408 GCA_016801145.1 Umbra pygmaea
ATGCTGATGACACACAGCTATACATTTCCGTAGAGCCAGATGACATAGATGCAATAAGCTCACTGTCTAGGTGCCTAATTGCCATAAATAACTGGATGAGTGTTAATTTCCTAAAATTAAATGAGGATAAAACAGAAATCCTCCTAGTTGGCCCCAAAGTCAAAAGGGAGAAAATCAGCATGAACCTTGGCAACCTGACATCCTTGACCAAACCTGAAGTAATGAGCCTAGGTGTCATCATAGACTCTGACCTAAGTTTTACCTCCCATCTTAACAAGATGACCAAAACATCTTACTTTCACCTCAGAAATATTGCTAAAGTAAGACCATTCATAACCCAGAAAGATGCAGAGAAACTAATTCACGCATTTGTCACAACTAGACTGGACTTCTGCAACGCCCTCCTTACAGGCCCCCCAAAAAAGTATTTAGATAAGATTCAACTCATTCAAAACTCAGCAGCGAGACTCTTAACAAGAACCAAAAGGCGAGATCATATTACTCCAGTTCTGAAATCATTACATTGGCTCCCAGTTTCCCACAGGATTGATTTTAAGGTCCTCCTTCTTGTTTATAAAACACTAAATGGCTCAGGACCAGCCTATTTCAGAGACTCTCTAAAATCCTATGTTCCCCAAAGGGCACTCAGATCTTCCACAGCTAACCTACTAATGATACAAAATTCCACCCACAGAAAAATTGGAGATGCTGCCTTTTTTAAGTATGCTCCAAAACTATGGAACACAATACCAAGAAATATCAAAGAAGCACCATCGATTGATATATTCAAAAAGCTGTTGAAAACATATCTTTTCACTATAGCATTTAACTAAGTATATTTCTATTTGACTGCCTGCAAATGTGCTCTATGCTTTTTATGCTTTGAATTTAACTATTTACATTTCTTTGTCTTTTACTGATGTAAATGTTTTTATTGATGCAAATTTCTTCCACTTTATTTGACTTTTATTGATGTAAAGCACTTTGAGCTACATTCCTTGCATGAAAGGTGCTATATAAATAAAGGTTATTATTATTATTATTATTATTATTTGAAATACCATCGAAAAGGGTAAGAACGCCTTTTATTTCAATATTCATAGAAGTTTGAATGTGTTACGTTGTAACTATGATGTATCACCATAGTTTGTGCTCCAAACTGACCCTTCTGTAAATCACCTCTGTTTGTGTCTAACAGACACAGAGTGACACCCATTCAGATCTTGTGTGAAGAGTTTTATGAACATCTGAAAAGATCTGAATTTTGTTTCAAGCTTGGACTATGACAGAAACACATGTTGTTCAGATAGGCTATACCTTAACATATCTGATTCATAGATGACTATGCTTTTTAGAGTTTTTGACAATGCATACAATCAGCTAGATGCAAATCTGCACTCAGATGTAAACAAACACACTGTTACACAGAAACACATCTAAATTTTGCTTTTGCAAACTGAGAGATCTTTGACACCCAGACTCTCTCACACACACACAAACATTTCTTTAAATAAATCGTTATACACTTGTCATAAGTAAGCTGTTGCTTGGCTATTTTTCTATATTTGTTTTGTAAAAGGACCTACTGCCATTTCTAGATCCTATGTGTCCACAAATTATACTACCCAAACTGATCTTTGCAATAAATACTTTGTATTGCTAAAACAGAAAAACATGAAAAACAGTATATTAATGATATGAAACTTGAAAAATGTAAAGCTCACCTCGGCATTTGAAATGTAAAGAAGAATTAAACCCAAACACACTGTAACAGGCTAATTGTATTTTAAATAATGATTCATTTGAATGCCCTGCCAACGCTCACACAAAATTGTGCTGTGGTTTGTGCTGACAAAAACTTATTCAGGTTGAACCTATGTTTTATGAAGATCATGTTCTACCTAAATCTGAAATGATGTAGCAGCTTAGACTGACTGTGTTGAAGGATTCTGTGGGAGAATGAACAGCTACTGGTTTTACTTCATAACAAACATGACTTAGAGTCAACATTCAATTTGTATGTCTGTTTAGGCCCCTTTGAACTAAAACCCTGAACCCCCCTGTGGTTTTGACAACACTTAGTAAAACACTTGGAGGGTAAATGCATGATGCTTTTAAAGATAGATCTTGGAGAAACAGAGAGTTAAATCTGCAAAGTTTTGAGTTGGTAATAAGAACCTTTTTTTTAAATCTTTGATTAATCCCACAGAGTTTTAATACACACGATCAATTCTGACATCCAATTATTATGACTGTCTTGGTGTAGGTTACAGAACTTAGAGAAACACAGGCATAGATCCTGACACACAGACCCACATAGGTACACACATTTACACAAACTTATTCAAGTCTAAAGTGAGTTTAACCTATAAAATATGCATACAAACCAATTTTTTATTAACTTCATGGTGTACCATCATGGTAACAATTAATTACACCTTACGTGTAGGAAAATGCATGATCCTTATGGTTTTAGCATTTTAGAAGTATTTTACAAAGACACATGCACATAGATTGTATGTACCTGTAATACAGACAAAGGACAGTTTAGACAAACATTGATTAGAGTTTTGTAACTACTAAATTTGTTTGTATCATTCTTTTTTTTCTAAATGGGTTAAAAACCTCTATAGACATCCCTGGAATTCTCCACCTATTCTCCCTGAATGAGGTAAGTTGTACAGGAGTAAGTTGATAATATGTCTTGACTTGGAACAAAACTGATAGAAAGCAAATATTTCTCACAGACATGCACAAACAAAGCCACAGACAGATTCTCACACACACATTTACACAAACTTATTCAAGTCTAAAGTGATTTTAACCTATGTGATATTCATTAAAACCAATGTTTTATGAACATCATGTTCTACCTAAATCTGAAATGATGTAGCAGCTTAGACTGACTGTGTTGAATAATTCTGTGGGAGAATGAACAACTACTGGCTTTACTTAATAAAACAGTTGACTTGGAGTCAACATTCAATTTGGCTGTCTGTTTAAGCAAATGGTTTTATGGCTCCATTGAACTAAAGGCCTGAACCCCCTGTGGTTGAGACAAACACCTCGTCAAACACTGAACTTTAGGTTGTAGGGACAGTTTAGACAAACATTGAATCAAGCTTTGTAACAACTAAATTTGTTTGTACCATTCTTTTTTTCAAAATGGGTTAAAAAATTGAATCAGGGAAGGGGGAAATGGAATTGTTATTACCTGCCCCGAAACAGAATAGGTCTGTGGGACACCTCTATCGCACATTATCTTATAAATTAGATAGAAACCTCTAACCTTTAGAGGAAAATGATATTTTGGGTTTTAGAATGTATGTTGATAAATAATCACATTTCTTAAAATCTATGGTTAATCATGCAGACACTTAATGCTCTTAACATATTAGTTTTTTGTGGCCTGAAAGAAATGAGGAAAATGGAGTCACAGACATATAGGGGACTCTGAACACTTCTAGATTAAAGAGAGGCAAAGCTTATAACATTTTAGAAATACATACATACATTTTGGGGCCTAGAAAATATTTTTATTTGGGGTTATGAGAACTCTGATAGAACACCATGATGGAAGAACTCAGAAATGGAGGGCCTTGTCTCTCACACACACACAGCCACACACAGATTTTCACACACACAGAGACATACGCACACACATTCAGTCTTATCACAGGAACTCCTTTCATGGTCTGGAGCACACACACAAACACAGATTGTGACACACACAATCACCAGAGTGAAGGCAGGCCTTAGAGGGCTGAACCTTACAGTATTTTCTTTCAAACGAGCCTATCGCAGGCCGCAAATCCTGTCATCAAAGGTTTTGACAGCTCAGTTTAGGGAGGAAGCCCTTTTAAGGTCTGTAGAATAGACAGACCATGGGGTGTGGAGCCAGTAAGGGGGTAAAGGGGGGGTCAGTGGAAGGGTGGAGTGGACGGGATGGGTTGACAGGTGTGGGTCACAGGGGTGGGGGCCAGGATGTTGGGGGATGGGACAGGAAGGGGGGAGGGGAGACAGGAAGGGGGAACGGAAGTGGGCTAGGAAGGGGGCGGGGTTTATGGCGGAGGGCAATAAATCATTCAGGTGGTAATAATGTTTTGGCTGTCTGACCGGTGGGTTATCCCATATCCTCCTGTCATGAACATGGCTTGTTTCATTGACCCCCGCTTCAAAAGGAGCTCTTTAGATGAGTCTGAGGCATCAAAAATTTAAAGTGACTGTGTCCAGGAAGCTGTGAAGTTGGCTGCACAAGTCAGGGAAGAACCACAAAGCACCTCCACCAGCAGCAGCACCTCCACCAGCACTCCACCAGCACCAACTGAGGGGAAAGGCCTAGCCGGGTTGCTGAGAAAGATAACTTCAACAGCAAGGCAGCAAAGAGGTGAAGAGGGTCAGATTCCAACCACTCTAGAAGACAGTGTGAAAGGAGAAATTAAAGTCTACCTGTCTCTGCCCCCAGTTCCAGCAGAAGAGAATCCACTGGTGTGGTGGAGGGGTCATGCATCAGAGCTGCCTCAACTTGCCAGGGTTGCCAGGAAGCTCCTGTGCATCCCAGCAACCAGCGTGCCATCAGAGAGAGTGTTCAGTGTCAGTGGGCTATTGTCTCTCGTCAAAGAGCGCTACTTAAACCAGACAAAGTAAATATGCTGACATTTTTGCATTTCAATCTCAAGTGAACAAAGATTCATATATAAGGTACAGGATGTTAGGTCAGCTGCACTTTATTCTTTAGAAGAAGAGAACGGACATACAATCATTGCTGTTCATTTGATTTGCTTACATATGGTTGGATTATTACATAAACATTGTTTTCTCTTGTTTTGTTTTTATGTGTGCATTTGATGTTATTATTTAAGGGTACTGTTCATTAAAACCTGCACTAGGAAAATGAATACCTCTCATTCTCAGTGCTCCATGTTAATGTTAATTTATTTTTTATGCTTAAAGTGTATTTAACTGCTAATTTTATTTGTTATTTGTTTATTTTCAAGTATAAAAGTTGTTGAAATGTTTTCTGTCTGTATGTGTGTGTGTATATCAGTTCTTTTTGAACATTTCCATCTCATTTTAAGAAAACCGTGATAATATTGATTATCGTGATAATTTTGGTCACTATAATCGTGATATGAAATTTTCATACCGTCCCATCCCTATGAATTGCCCATCACTACTGCTTTGTTGTGAAGAGGAATTGGAGAGTGCTGGATTTAGTTGCGTTATAAATCTATTGGTAAGTCATCAGAATATATTTAACCCTTTCAGCCCGGATCACACATTTGTGTGTATTTACCTTTTAGACCGGATCACGCATCTATGCGTAGTCACCATTAAGGCCGGCAAACGCGTCTGTCATTTTGAGCGGTGTCGAATTTTCAAGGCACATGGCCAATTATATTTACGGTGATTGGTTAAAATATTTTTGGGTTGAATGCTTAGGAAATTTTCATTTTTTGTTTCAGGATAACTAGTTACTAATAAAATGCTTTAAGATTGGTTGAAATAAGCCTACATGTATACAGTACGTATTCTTTTACTTTCTATGGTTTTGGTCGAAATTTTTAAACACCGCGCTAGCGATCCATCATGGTTGACTCAAGTGAAGGAGGTAATATTAATGACGTTATGGAAGATTTAGATGTAGCAGCCGATCGCGTATTTAGAGAGCAGTGGATCTTAGCGTTGTTCCAAGAGAGAGGAGTATATGCGCAATTTCATTGGAGAGAGTGTGTGTGTAATGATTTGATGCTGATATGATACTAAAGACAATAAATAAATAAATAAAAAATAAATGTCTAAAGATGATAATTGATGATTATGGATAACAACAATACAAAATAAATATGATGCAATAGACAATGCTAGCTTATGATGTCTGATGATTTATAATAATACATAAAACATACATAAATAAAAATTAAAATAATAGCTCATGATGGATGACAGTAATAATTATGATGTCTGATGATTACTGATAAATTGTAATTACACAAACACTTGACAATGAAAGCTCATGATGATAATAATAATAATAATAACAACAACAAAGTGTCATTCACTGTCCAACTTGCTATGTGCATTTTCAGGTATCTCCAAGACAACAGCAATGATGTTCTTAGTGCTATGGTTTCTCAGATGCTTTTATCCAAAGTGACATCCATACAACAACAAAAATTAAGATAAATTAAAATTGAAATTATTAACTTTGGTACCTCAAAAGTATGAAATAGTAAAATAAAATATTCTTGTTGCTTTTGTTGTGCATTGATTAAAGAAATGCACTTGAAGATTATGGCCAAGCAAGTCAGTCAAGTTGAAACCAAAGAAGTAAGCTCTCAAATGCTTTTTATTCCATGTTTTATCTGCTATAGAGCCTGAGAAATTAAGGTTTTAGAAGGCGTTGGCAAATTTTGAAAAATATTTCTGGAAACCCATAGAAAAAGGCATTTTTTAGCAGCCGTTTTAGGCCTGAATGGGTTAATATATGCTAATATTACAAACTACAGTTAGATAAGATCTATAACTTCTCTTGAGAGCTTGACAATATCTACATAATCTTGCCTGATAGCTAGCTAAATATCACTTTGAGATAGCTAACGTGAAACATAGTGAGTATGACACACTTTTACAGCCCCACTGGCCATGTGTTGTCACCGTGACAACTAACAACAATCATCATTTTGTTGTTTACTAATCAAATGACTAAGCAAAACAGTTCAATGAGGTTTCTGTTATTTCTATTTCTATGGTTACTACAAAGAAAAGCTTTCAATTGCCCTTATTAGATTTCCTAGGGAGGTAAAGTAAATTTTATAACAGACATTCAGTGGATATTCATTAGCTATTTATTTCAGTCATTAGGCACTTTCCTTCTTTATGAAACAGCGCACTTTGCTGTTGTTACAGTTTAAAGTTTCCATCATTGTTTTTAGTTACTGTACAATATTTACAAACTAAAAGCCATCGATTGTAGACCCTGCTTCTGGGATTCATATATATACACAATAATTGTCATAATCATGGCACACATTTTGTATGATCTATATTCAAATGAAAAAAAAGAAATAGCAAAAAGCAAATGTTGACCTAAACGGTGCATTTGTAATTTGTAGTCCATCATATCCTGATTCAAAATATGTTGGCTAATTATTATAGCTATTGACAAGACTAATAACTATTGAAAAGAGAAATCCAAATTAACACCAACTTTACCCTGCTGAGTTTCATTTTCGCAGAAAAGATAGACTGCACTATTTAAACCCAGAGCTCAGTTATCACTGTCTAGTCTGGAGAAGATGGATCCCTGTGAGTAACAAAACCTCCTTTATCAAAATATCTTATCTTCCTATTGTAGGCTATATGTATTGTATACAGACTGTTAATTATATCTGCTTAATATAATCTATAGCATACAGTCACAAGTGTTTTCATTTCAGACCGTGTGAATTTCACGTAAAATCATTGGTTTAATGTTCATTATTTTGTGTTTGTGCGTTAATAGCGCGCTCACAAAATATCTTAGAGTACAGTGACATAAATACAATCAGATGAAGGTAGAGACTTTGCATTATCATTTTTGATTGGTTTTCAATAATCTGGTTTACCTTGCTTTTAATGGGGGAACAATCTGTATTAGGATCCTAAGGGACTACAGTGACATAAATACAATCAGATGAAGGTAGAAACTTTGCATTATCATTTTTGATTGGTTTTCAATAATCTGGTTTGCCTTGCTTTCAATGGGGGAACAATCTGTATTAGGATGCTAAGGGACCGTCTACAAAGCGTAAACTGCAGAACCCAATGTTTACATATGTTTTAATGTTTCATTGAAATAAATGACATACTTCATTAAAAGACAAGTAATTATAAAACACCTTAGTACATGTACATACCTCAAACAAACATAGTCACTGAGCTTCCTTGTATAGAGTACAGCCAATATACATGTTGTTAAATATTTCACTGATTATAACACTTATATATGATCATTTTTTTATATCCCAATGTCCATATGAGCTAAAGACCCACAGATAAGTGTGTTGTCCCCCTTAACCACTCCTCTCAAAGTTACAGCCCGTATTTTCCATTGTGGATCTATAAACATTTTAATAGATTCCAAAACAGATGTACAGAATATACCTCTAAAACCGGTTCTAGTTGATTGACATTCTGTATATAAAATAGCCATGGAAAATTCTAAATTTTAACGGGTGTACTCTTTACAAGAAAGAGCAGCGACGAAATGGCAACTGGTTTTAGAGATATATAATCTGGATGTATCTATTGAAAAAACATGTTCATGTGATAGATTGGTAGTAGGTAAAATCTTTATTTTAAAATAGGATGAACTACATTGGAAAAATTAAGGACTGTACCTTTTCAAAAAAGGGGGCAAGGAACACGAAATAAAATTTTTATCACAAATGGATAGTGAGAAATTAAAAATTAAGGAAAAATTAATTCAAAATCTAAGGAACAACAGACCAACTAGGTCCAACGACAGCAACTGGATCGATTACATTGGTGTTTAGTGTTTATTAGGGTCAAATAAAGGGAAGCTGTTAGGAGCTTTTTCAAGACATTTGTAGAACAGTGAGATATGTTTCACCCGTGCCTGGCTAGAGAGAGCGAGAGATTCCAAATTCTGTGGGGAAAGTTTACATTACGACATGACAGAATGGCTTGAATGGACTGTCGAGATATAAAAATGAATACAGGAATGTCTTCTGTCGCAAATATAAGTGTTCCTGTTATACTGATTGTGCTTTTAAGCATTATTTATACAAGCCTTGGTTCTTGTCATGGTTTGGTGTGGTGTAGAGAGAATATGGTTGAAGGAGGGAGACCAGAGCAGGCAGTAGATGGTTGTTGCTTTTATTTAATGGACAATCCGGGAACATACATTTTTTATGCAGCTGCAGGCGAACAGTTAAAGCAAGTGCACAACGAATATACTTATTTAGCTCAATATGCCCTCACAGTGGCATAAACACTGACAGCTAACATATAAGTAAATAGTGTACTCATAAACTTACAAACTTCAACAATACTCTTTTCACAACTTACATATTTCAGTGTAGCTCCTGTACAGCCTTCACACACATTGTACAGATAATCAATGAGCGACACCTCTCTCTAGTTTCGCCTCCATTTATGAAGAGCAAACTAACTGGCTAATAGAACACGGCTGAATGTAATCATTAATCATTAGATCTACAAGCTACCAGCTTAACCTAAACCTATCGTAGAAAAGCCCAAACCAGAGAGGTGTCACAATCTTAAATGGATATACCACATTATTTAAGGGAAAACAGAACTACAATGCAAAGCATTGGCATATACACTAAAGGAAATATACATCATAAATAATATAAACTAATCAATACAATGAGTAATAAGAATAATGTCTGTGTGTTATATTATTAACTATTTTGTATTTAAATAGCTATTTACCATTTTATAACAATGATTGTATATTACTTCGAACATTCATTTTGAAGATTGATAGGAACTAGGCTGGTTGTTTGTCATGTTGTCGGAGAGCTAACTAGCTATTTGGCTAACTAGCATAGCTAGCTATATCTTGTGTTTACAAATATATTGTGTTAAAATTGTACCATTTGGAGTTAGCTAGTTATTAGTGCTCTCTGTCAATTTCGGAGTAAATTAGTGACCGAGACCTGTAGTTATTCACTAATGTAGCTGGGTCATAGATCCAGTCCGAGGCATTGTAAGTTTGCTACATCCCGAAGATGCCTTATTATTATCACGGTCTATCCAAAAAGCCTGATTTAGATAATCTAGTGTAATGAGCACACATACAGTACAGCGTATGTGGTTGTATTATCATGTCCATAATATAATGAATCAGTAAACCAAGTGTAACATATTAAGCTAATTACATCTATGTAGCACACGAACCTAGATATTTATTGTTGCATTCAATATTCTAGGTAAGCTAATGTGCTTTGTCAGCTAGCCAAAGTACTTTGATGACTTCTTTACAAAACATAACATTTCTGATGGACCTCAAGTACACTCCTTGCAAGTGTTCATCTTTGTCTTATTTCAAATCTGAAAAAGGCAGAAGTGTTCCGAAAAGTATTCCAATAGAACGTTCTATCGTGGCCAGGCCAAATCTGAGTCTCTATTTATTAATTAACCTAAGGTATTAATCATATAGAGTAAGACCTTAACGCGACTGTAGTCTGTTAAAATTGCTATGAGACCTAATACAGAATTTGGCAATTAGATGTCCTCAGCAGTCTATCTCAGTATGCCTGGTGAGTCCAATTAATGTTGAGGTATTAATACTGTGATCAAACAATTACAGTTATAATATCTGTTGGTTGGGTCTTATTTATTAACTGGTAATCAGAGAGAGATGAACTGATCCTTGACCCTTATGCAAGTGTAATTGATCAATTCTATGTAGTATTTTAAAGAAACACTTCAAATCAGATAATTTACAAGGAGTAATATTTTTATTGAAATATATGAAAATAACTGGTTGTCACCAAATCCTTTTTATTAAAATATTTGAAAATTACTGGTCAACACCAAATCCTCAAAAATTATTTAATAGATCATTCTAAACAAACCACATTCATATTTTTCACGTATCACTACAATGGCTACAACTTGGTATTCAATCATTTACACACATTTTTGTCATCCCAATGTGAATCCTTAAACCACATTAACCAAATCAAACATTTTAATAATTCAGTACAATTTTATTCTCAACAGATAGACAGGAAGGAAAGGTGACATTTAGCCAAAGGAGGGTACTGCAGTACTTGTCTAAACTCCTAAAATTTAGACTGACTAACAGCACCTCCTGCAGCAAATGATAAAATGCACATTTATCGATGGCATGAGTCCCATTTTAAGACTGCAGTAAACCCACCTCCCTGTTTCTGCAATTGGCTCAGACACCATTAAGCCGCTCCTTCATGGGGTCTTTTCAGACCCCCTCACTCCTGACATGGTAAAATCAGAGTAACATCTTATGTTGCTTATAAATTGTTTGAGCAATACATACATTCATTTTGCTGTTAATAATTCTTAATAAAACAATACCATATCATTTTGGTTATAAATAGCACTTTCCAAATGCATAATTTACTTCTAAACGTTTTCTATAATATATCATCAAACGTAATAGATTTAGTACGTTTCACACCCATGTCTATTTTCTACTGAATTATAAAAAAAACTGTAATAGCATAAAAACGAACCAGGCTCAATTCTATATGAATTATTTGTAATAACCACCACTATTATAACATTTTAAATCAAACTTAAAGCTACATTCTGTAAGAATTGCTCCCATCTAGTGGTGAAATTGTGTATGACAACCAACTGAATACCCGTTCTAGCCCCTCCCGCTATTATGCCAGCAACACAAACTCTGATTTTTTATTTGTTTTAATTCATTGCAATAATCAGAGTTCATTCATTATATAGCTAGTGAATTGTAGCCAAATGCAATTGTATTGTGTGTAAAGAAACAATAAGAGCATGTGATAGCAAAAAATTATAATTTAATATGTTTTATTAAAAACAGTAACAAATATGTTGTACACACAATGTGATTGAATATATTGTCAGTGTCTCATGTGAAAACACGATTATATCTGAAAAACTTTCACTAGAGTCTGTTTTATCGAACAAAAGACTAATTTTAGGACTACCTATGCAATGAATTAACAATGATTATTGTAATGAATTACGAGTGCTATTATTTAGAAACGGAAAATCTGAGTTTGTGTTTTCAGGCAAATGGATCTCTCCTACTCTATAGCTAGGCCAGCGCTGCCGTTAAATGTCCTAGAGAATAGGTGTGATCCTCTATCTTCAACAGGCATTTAAATCTGCCGGCAGTTGTGAGTAATCTCCTTCCTGCATACATCACGGTGCCACTGAGTGTAAATGCATGAAAGGCAGAGCTTGAATTTGTCCCTCTTTGGCTAATGTATTTTAAAGATGGAGGCGTAACATGGCTGTTGCAATTCGAGCGAATCCATCATATGTATTCTGAATGGAAGATTCTACGCTTACAAGAATACTTTGATTAGTTGGTGGAAGTAATTACACATGAATGCACATATTTTTTAAAGAACAAAGGGGTTTTTGCTAAGAATCAACTCCAAAAAATACACAATGTAGCTTTAACATTTGCCCAAAACCATTATAACATTTTCTAACTACTTTTATAGGGAAAAAGTTTTCTATTACATAATGCTAATAACACATATTATACTTAAAGGTACACTATATAGTTTTTCAAAACAATAACAAAAGACGTACTTTGCATTAAAAAAGCAAACATCACTATACTTATATTATATATATATTTGTTAGTTGTGTACTTACATTATCCCAAATGTTTCCACCAACTTTCAAACACAGAGAAATTTGTAATTTCATTTGAAGATACGGGATGTTTCCATTTGTCGCCCGTCAATGGCGTCATATAAACTTTGACTTCTCTAGTTGCTTTAAGTTTCATGGAACCGCCGAACATAACGTGAATAAAGTTATAATATATTTAACTATACATTACTTTGTCAGTGAACATTTTTTCTGCCGGAGACGCTAGATTGGCAGGTTGTCATTGACGACGACAACAAAACCCATGATCCCACGCTACTTCCCAACGTTATCAAAGTACATGTTTTGCTATTGTTTTGATTGAGAGACCCCTAGTGGCCAAAAACTACATATGGTACATTTAATCTGTAGTACATTCTTATTGGTGATATGGTAAATATTCAGTCATAATATGTTTTGCATTGTTTCATCATTCTAGAAGGCCGGTAAGGGTTTTGGTACTTTTCAACTTTAGGGTTGTCGTTCAATGTCTTGTACAGACCAGTTATATGCTTTGCTCATTTTAAATGTAAAGACAGTCCAGAACCCTCATCTATCAGTGTCCATTTCATACTGGGAAGCCTAACCTCCATTTGGTCACATTTGCCCGGCAAATTTCGCAAGGCCCCGCCTCCCTCGTGTCAAAGCGGGTTTCAACTGTGAGAGGATGAAGCTGAGTTATTATCCATCTGGTCACGACAAAAGGGGTGAAAAACAATGAGAGTGAATAACGGGAACCACAATCAGGTAGATTTGTGTTCTCTCCTCTCCAAGTTTAATGTCAGCAAATAACAGTAACGTTATATTGATATGCTAGCTTGCAGTGCATCTCGTTCTAATTTGTATGTCTTGCAAAAGTAGCTGGGCAGCAGAGGTGTACATTAATAACGTTGTAATATTTAATTACTGTATTAAAGTATTTTGCATGGGTACAACACAACATATTGAACAAAATTACACTTTTACTTCATTACACTTTCCCCAACACCTTTATTACTCGATGACGTAACATTATTTGTCTAAAAGGAGACATGTGGAGTGAGCCCTGGCGCATTTGGTTGTGTCAATTCTGCCTACAACATTTGAAAAACTATTCAGCATATATTATACAGCAGTAGTCTATTATTATTGGTTGTACTCTATTGGACACCTCGCTGTGGATAAAATGAATGCCTAAAAAACATTCACGCATAACCGCACGCATAAGCGCACACATAACGCATGTCAAAAACCAATATATGTAGAGGAGCTGCCAGATGGAGATGGAAGACCGCTCAAAAAACACCAACATGTTCCCAATGTGGAAGATAGACAGTCTCCGCTCACTGTAACTGAAGTATGATTATATCTACCGAATGTCATTAGACTTTTTACATGCCACTTCTCAACTGCGCTTCAACCTGCCGGAAATATTTACACAGTGAAATGTGCGCGTAAAGATTGCATTACCAATTAATTTCCATTCCGATGCAAACGTCATGTTTGCTGTGTTCTATTATTAGAGAAGTTATATTAAATATATTTACACCATTAGGTCGAAAGAGATAATAAACTAGAGTACTAAATTAATAAGTATCATGTCCTTCCTACCTGAAACCTAATTTCTACCTGAAACCTAATACCTAATATTTTCAATTATCAAGTTGATTCCATTGGAAATTTTGTTAATTGGGGTCTAGGCTAATGGTTGCAATCAAGTGCATTCCTTTAAATTAACATAATTTTTATTTTTCAAAAAGCCACATTTGCACATGCAGCCCAAATCTTATCTGCTCATTTTCAGTAAACAGGCAGCCCAAATGTGACCCAGTTATTTAGAAAAAAATTAAGTTTCTATGTTGCCAAATATATTATTTTATTAGAAATGATTCAGCTCATGTCTTATGTAGCTTTACATAACATAACATTATATTTTACAAAATAACATTTTATAAAGCAAATGTTTCTATGCAATTTATTTATTTTATTTATTTATTATGTTAGATTTTTCCAGAGTTTTCTCCCTTTCCAATTCCATCTAACCCTGCCTTGTTGGCAGCTCCACAACAGATAGATCTGTGGGATGGCGAGGGGTGCACATGGTTCATCAAACCAGATGTCACCCAGTCGCCGAATATTTTCACACTGCGAATCCAACATGGAAGCCTTTAGTCAGATCATGCACGGGATGATTACATTAATCAATTATGCCTCCGCAATTGAACTCACAGGCGCCCGATCTGTGTAAAACCTTTGAAAACTATCAAAAATACAAAAACAGTTGTGGACTAGTAAACTTTAGGAACTTGCATATTTGATCTAAGGTTTGAAAACATCGATTAAGTAATAACAAATTACTCTGTAGACAGTTTTAGAATGACAAATTTATCATTTCACTATAACTAGCAACCAAATGCATATTATGGACAAAATAATGATGTGTATTTTCAGAAATTGGTTGTATTGTTCCTGTTTTTTTCCTATGTTCAATAAAAACATATCTAAGAAAGAATAATAATAAAATCTACACAAAATTCCTGAAGAGATTAATGGAAATTTACACAGTGCATCTTAACTATTTGAAATAGATTTTCTATTTTCTATAATTTCTCATTAATGTTTATGTTAATATTTACTTATCTTAAGATTATAAAGAACATCTTCTTTTTAATAAATATTGTTTGTTTATACCTCCTCATGTTTTGTATAGGTCTACTAATTCTTAGATCAAACGATGTAGCTAAACTGTTTTGATGGAGGGAGGACTGAAGTAGGAGCACTGGGGTTTCAGGTGTGACGTTGTGGCAAGGGGAAATCGCCACACCGAAAAAAGAAAGGAGGGCCCCATAGTAGATTTTTGCTTAGGGCCCCAAGGAGGTCAGGACCGGCTCTGGAAATACACTTCCCCAAATTGCCTCCAACCATCACTCGCATAGCCAGTTTTTCATCTTCCACAACAGTTCTCTGACTAATAATTAGTCTACAACTCTAATTGTTGATAAATAGCTGTAAAGTCATAACAACATAATTGATCTCTGTTCCTTCACAACACACGTCAAATGTAGGAAATGTAATTTTAAAGTTTCCCCTTAGACCCAGCCTTGAAACAAAGTTTCAAGTTTCCCCTTAGGACCCGACCTACAGATGTCGCTCGTCTAATGTGCTCGTCGAGGGGCGGGGCTGTATTGAGGTACACCACAAATAATTTAATTTTAAAAGAACCAAATTCACTAAGTGCTCAATAGGTGAGCACATTAATTCTTCTAAAAGCTTTGTTAGAATTTGACTTGTTAACCTAGTATATTTCTCTAATCCGGCCCTTAATAAACCGGCCTCTCAATTATCCGGCTATCTTCCTGCAGTACCATAATACAACAACCAGACCTGCAGTACCAACATAATTCTAGTAAAACGATTGCTTGACAAAACTACAAGCATCTTCATTAAAGCAAACAAAAATGTCCTCACTGTTTCCCGTCTAAACTGTAAACATTGTAATAAAAAAAATACAAGTTTTCTATGTATTCCAGAGTGGGACTCCTGTTCCATATGAACTGAGAGATGGACTCAATGTGTCTATGTTTATTTCAGTTTATTGTGAATGTCTTTGTTAGTTCTTATGCCAGTGCTTATGTACTGTGGGTTTTTGTTATATTGAACATAGTGTTTAGTTAATTATGTGTGATATTTAGCGCCTTCCTCTCTTTCACCTGGTACTGATTGGGGACTGAGTCGGACTAATCACGTTCAGCTGGTTGGCTCGGTCCCTATGTCAGTCCAGGTGAACGAGAGGAGGGTGCGGTTCATTAATATTACTGTCAGTGGTGATATTGGGTTGTACATTGTTTCACTGTCTGTTAGTTGCTGTCACTTTGAGAAATACCAGGAATGCTTTATCAGGAATGTCGTGAAAAGTGAGTCGCCTAGGTGTGTATATAATGCGTACTGTCAGTATATATATATATATATTCCCTGTCCTGAAGTTGTGCTAGTCACTCGATATATATATATATAGAGTGTGTGTATTGCCAGGAGAAATATTCTTGAGTGTGAGCCGTCAGGGTACCGTGCCGCTATAAAGTGCACGTAGGCTTTATATATCAGTTAAACATTCGACGAGGCTGTACCCTGCGCATTGCTTGTTCCATTCCTGGAGTTCTGTAAGAATAAAGCAAGGAACATCTACATCCACCATCTACTTGTCTGGATCTCCTCTCTCTCCTCTACACAACACCAGAAGTGTCGTGACAATTCTCCCTTAATAATTTGTTTGCCTACTGATATAAGCTGTCATGTATGGTAAAAGTGCAGAATTACCATTTATTATGTGCTGAATTTAAGAATAGACTATAAATGAGCTTGCACAACAATGACAACAAAAAAGTATTACTTTTACAACACACAGACACAGCTTTCAGTCAGTTCTTAACTAGTTAGCTAGCTTTCTTTAACAGTAGCTAGCTAAGTAATTTTGAATAAGTTACGGTTGCTGTACACTGTAAAACTGTACACTCTAAAACAAAAGGTTCTAAATAGCACTAAAAGTGGTTCATGGCTTGTAATCATAGGGGAACCACCTTAAGTGCTATATAGCACATATCTTTAAAAATGCTGCTATGTAGAACCATAAGAGGTTCAATATAACACCTTAACCACCCCAAAGAACCACTGAAGAACCGCTGAAGAACCAAACTGGGCTTAACAGGTTCTTTAAATTGTTATGGTGCTATATAGCACCACTACTTCTTCAGCGGTTCTTCAGCGGTTCTTTAAGGTGCTTAAGGTGCTATATGGCACCTCTTATGGTTCTACATGCACCATTTTTAAAGATAGGTGCTATATAGCACTTAAAGTGGTTCCACAATGATTACAAGCCATGAACCACTTTTAGTGCTATTTAGAACCTTTTGTTTTTAGAGTGTAATACTCTGTGTAAAGTTAGCCAAAGTCAACTCCGAAAGGCAAATGTCATAACGTAGACACAATTGTACACATTTATGTGAAAAAAAAATTATTATTTTTCTCCGTAGCTGAATGACTGTATTGCTTGATGTCAGCTGAACCATATCGCTCAAGCAACCCCCAGGTCCAGCTAGCGCATGTGCTGCTGTACTCAGCCCGAGCTCTTTTGCCATATCCCAGCCGCAAGTGACATTACAGATTTCTGCACAGACTTGGGCCACATGACATCTGCCGAGTCTGACTCTTAGCCGAGTGCCCGGACTCTCAGCCGGAATCGGGCCAGACCGACTGTACTATCTAGGATATTTTTCTTTCTGGCATTTTTCGTTGAGGTATTGACATTGAAATTCCCAATCTTTAATAAAGCGATCATCACCGCAGTTCAATCCGCAGCAGTTGTAATGTTAATTCTCGCCAAACCTAGGCTAATATAAGAATATGATTGTAACACTTTCACCCAGGAAACACGTGTTCGTTTCCCGGGTGTATTTTCATGCAACATAGCTGCCAATACTCACGCAGTGCCCGTGAGACATGCATTTTTTTGGTTTCACATGCTCACACGGCAATATGAAACCAATCAAATGCGTGTTTACCACGAGCACTGTGTGATAGTTGGCAGCTATGATTAACCACAATCTTTTTCCTTAATTTAACCATTCGTTTCGTGTCTCTAAACTTGATGATGCCGTAGCTAGCCTCAACCATCTGCAGCCACGTGTACATTACTGAAAAGTGTCCCCTGGAAACACTTCCGTTGTGTTGTGGGCACACTTCCATTGTGTTGTGGGCTATTTGCATGTGTTGTCGTTATGTTGCGGGTTGTGGCCTATTTGCATGTGTTGTCTTTATGTTGCGTGTTGTGGTCTATTTGCATGTGTTGTCTTTATGTTGCGTGTTGTGGGCTATTTGCATGTGTTGTCTTATGTTGCGTTTTGTGGTCTATTTGCATGTGTTGTCTTTATGTTTCGTGTTGTGGTCTATTTGCATGTGTTGTCTTTATGTCGTGTGTTGTGGTCTGTTTGCGTTTGTTGTCTTTATGTTGCGTGTTGTGGTCTATTTGCATGTGTTGTCTTTATGTTGCGTGTTGTTGTCTATTTGCATGTGTTGTCTTTATGTTACGTGTCGTGGTCTATTTGCATGCTGTTTATTGTTGTTGTGTGTTGTGGTCAAAGCATACCTTTGATATTTTGGAGGACAGACTATCGACAGATACAAATTGATATCTTTCCAATGAATTACAGTAGATCGAAGAATGGCAATGCAAGATAGACTATTTTATTATATTTCCCCGCTTTCTTAAAACAGTATTAGGCTATAGTGTACAAAGGGATATTGTTTTAACAAAGGACAGATCGCTTCAAAATTGAGAGTTAGATGCAATTTAGACGGAAATCAATAGCAAAATACAATCAGGTGTAGTAGGGAGTAAAAGGATACAATTAATGTGCACTTATGAAGTTGAAGCATTAATAATTATTATATTTCCTTTTCTTCCCTGTTGCATTAGTCTGAGTTAAGAACAAAGAAATGCGTAATATAAGCGTATAGAGGATTGATAGTATAGACGTTGTTGATATTTCCTATCTAACTATCCAACCTCACAAATGATCATTCATCCGTGTGTAAACAGCTACGGAAAGAAATACTACAGCAACCCGGGAAACTGAAGCGTTGCCCGCGAGTCAGACAAAGGTGCATAGGCTACCTAGCTAGAACTGTGTGCGTGATAAACGCTGAAACTTCAGAGCAGACCGCAACAAGATAACGTACATTCCCATTAATAACTCCACCGGAGATGTTCTGGGAAATGATTTAGAATGTCTATGACAGAACTTAGTAAATGAATAATATTTAATTCCAATTAAAGGCATAAATACAACTCTTTAACCGGACACAGAATTATACAATACTACCAAGAATTAACTATCATCTAACATTTCTAAAATATGATCTACGATCTAAGCATATCTTATACAGTTCAGCCTGTGTTACAACATTTATTCAACACATTTGCTATGGCACACATAGGCGTGTGGCCAGGAGAGTCGTTACAGAAATCTAATCAGTTTAACCTTAAACAAAGACTTATATTTCCCCTCGAGAGGGGCCGCCCACAACTCCTGCTGCATACGAAATACAGATCAGTTCACTGGCTGAAATTGGAGACAACAGAGTACATTAACAATTAGATTGTGTCGCCTCGGCGGCGCTATCCGGGAACAAAAGGACTGGGTTATCACATTTTGACTATGCTTCCCTGTAGAAAGCTAGCAGCTCTGTGGAGAAAATCATAACGCCTTGCATGTATTGAAACCAAAACTCCCTTTATGGGATGATCCAGCAAGCCCCAAAGTGATATATAATGATATACAGTATAATGTTGAGATTTAGCTTCTTGTTTGACTACCCATAGTGGGGGTTTTGACCCCCCTCCCTTCCGGGTCTCACTCCAGCAGTCGTCAAGAGTGTGAAAGAGACTGGTAGTTCTTAGACATCTGCTATAATCAGTCCTGTGGAACATCTAAAAATCCACTACACAGGCTTTATTTAAATTAAGAAATTCTATAATAATCAGTGACGGCTGTTGGTGATATTGGGTGTGTGGGCTAAATGCATTATACATCCATAAAAAATTCACACTGCATCAACACATCCATTTAAGATATTTAGCAGACATTCTTATCCAGAGCGAATTACAGTAAGCACAGGGACAGTGAGCACCTTAGAGTAAAATGTCTTGCCCAAGGACCTAACAACATTTGGAACAGTCAGGAATCGAACCTTCAAACATTCGACTGCCAATCTGACTCCGTAACCGCTAAGCCATCTGTGCCACATCTGAGATACCAAGTTACAACAACAACACTGTATACCATGTTATAGCAAGTACTCTACAACAACACTATAGAGAAGTACCCACAAAAATGACCTTATGGCAAAGAACTCTCTAAGTATCCGTCTTTCTCACAGACGCGCACACACACCATTTGACAATATTTTTATGTACACATTAGCAGATGCCATATACAAGAATGATGGAATGATAGTATACATCAGTGGTTCCCAAACCTCTCCTGGGGACCCCCAGCCATGCCATATATTAGATTTGTCAAATAATCAACTAGCCCTTACCTGCTTGAATCAAGTGAGCTAGTTATGGGCTACAACCAAACTGTGAGACAGCTGGGGGTCCCCAGGAGAAGTTTGGGAACCACTGAGATACATGACAGTACAGAATGCTCTATCATAGCGTACAATGTCAGAGAAGGGGCCATTTAGGGATGCACTGTTTTAAGATTATTCTTGTAAAATAAAACGTGCCTCTATTATAACTAATTGTCAGTTATGATTGCACACATTATTGAAAATAGTATTATGACTATTTCATAATTATCATTTCATAAACATCAATTTCATTATTTCATATTCCTAATCCCAGTATGCAAATAGTATATGAAAATAATTTCTCTACTATAGTATGCTAACTGTTGCCTTTCAAATATATTTGCTCAGTGGGAATTCTTTACATAAGAGTGGGTGTGGCTTAAATCATCCTGACCTCAAAAAGTATACTTCTAGTATACTTATGTTTAACCATAAGTATGTATTCAATGTATTTAAGTATATTTCAAATATACTTTCAAAATATACATACCAAAAATATATATTAGAAGTATATTTAGGATAAATAAAATACATTTCAAGTACATTTAAATATACTTTTTTTTACTTGGGAAGTCCTCTCAGGCCTGGCAGTTGTATGGAAACATGGTTTCAATAAGGT
Organism: Umbra pygmaea; assembly: GCA_016801145.1. Taxonomy (NCBI): domain Eukaryota; kingdom Metazoa; phylum Chordata; class Actinopteri; order Esociformes; family Umbridae; genus Umbra; species Umbra pygmaea. The sequence goes on from JACXGM010002546.1 coordinate 37,868, forward strand.
TTCCCGGTTTTCCAGGAGACCATAGTTGGGAGGAGGGTATATTTTTTTAAATAGGAGTATCAGTAAATGCGTGTATGTTGCCTAGTTGAACTGTAAATATAGCTGATATGAACATTAACTCAACCAGTGATGAAATTGTCAGGTAATTGACGAAGTACTTTCAATTCTAGATGCACCTGCCAACTTTTCCTTTAAGGCCTGCCTATGGTAACTTGACTTACTCGTCTGTGCCCAAGTCCTAATTAACCCACAATTTCAATTTAACTAGCATAGGTTTGGAAAATTGGCACGAGTCACATTTGAAAATACTCTAAATGTGTTGCATTTACACACTTCTCATTCTATATAATTTTGAAAGAAAAATATAGTCTCATTTTGAGATACTTGTAAAGATGTTGCTCAAAAATGTACAGATTCATGAATAGGTATGAAAAAATGAAATGTTTATTTTTTGCCACTTAGTATGGATGGTGGTGTTGGCTGCAGTAGCCCTAGGTGCTCCAGGGTTCACCGCTACTGGAATTGCTGCCAGCTCCCCTGCAGCCAGCATGATGTCAGCAGGCCAAGTTGCTCGTTCACAGTCTGCAGGTAATGACAGTCACATGAATAAATTAGTGGATTAACAAAAACAAATTTAAATCATTACAATATTATTCTGAGTGATCACCTTTATCCCATGATTAAACATTTCTATCCTGATGGGAGTGGTCTCTTCCCCAGAGGATGAGGGGTCACTGAATGGTTTGATGAGTCTGAGGATTTCCTAACCTTAACTAACAGCAGTCAGGGTATGGTTGGCTAGCACGTGGAGGTCACTGACCCACCGCCAAACCGGTCATGCTGGCTGATGTAGCTGGCAGCGTACTATTCACTATGGCGTCTCCAGGCTCTTTTACGTGAGTCACGTTCTCAGTGTGAACCTGCTCTCATATGCGAAGAAAACTGGATGCCAATGGTGGAATTGCCACTTCTGGTGCCCTCTTGCTGCCCTCATGGAGTCTGTTTCTGACAGTTTGGTCAGAAACATGCACACCAGTAGCCACTAGAGGTCATTTAGTAGGGCTCTGGCAGTGCTCCTCATGTTCCTCCTCTCACAAAGGAGCAGATACCAGTCCTGCTGCTGGGTTGATGCCCTTCTACAAGCCTGTCCAGGTCTCTTTGTGTAACGCCCGTGTCATGGTAGCTGTCCTATGCTCTTGAGACTGTACTGGGGGACACAGCATACCTTCTTGTGACAGCATGTATGGATGTGCCATTATGGAGGAGCTAAACTACTTGTGCAACCTGAATGGGCTGCAGGTACCACCTCATGCTACCTGACAAGTTTAGCGAAATCAACCAGGAAGGATAAAGAGAGAGCAATTGTCTGTGGCCACCACCTTCAAAACCCTTTTTACCGTATATACCCGAATATAAGACGAGGTTTTTGTCCTAAAAATAGGCTGAAAAATTGGGGGTCGTCTTATATTCGCGATATAGACAAAATCACGGGGAAAACAGAGAAAGCAGGGGGAAACAACAGAGGGCGCCAACACAATAGGCTAATTAATGACAGTGTTATAAATTAAATAAACAATAAATTGCCACCATGGAGAGATCAAGAGATCATCTTGAGAAAAGCACTTCAAAAGTTGGTCGAATAAACCAACACGTTCGAAACAGTTATATCATTCATTTCTGAACTCATTGACAGAGTGCACTTTATTTTGTGACAAATTAATCCAAATATTTAAATGTGCTATATGTAAAACGGACAGCCAGTGTTAAAAAATGGGTACTCCCAGAATCGAAACTAATGTGACGAACAAGATCAGCGCAATGATGACAAGCGAATGGTGTTTTACTAGGTCATGGAACCGTTTAGAAACATGCGTAGTTTTTTTAGGTTGTCTAGAATCTCTATGATCTCGTTCGTTTGTTTGTTGCTTCCATGGCTGTAGCGCGCTGGGTTTGCGTTTTTACAGGTATGCCTGGCAATCCGTTCGTGCTGTCAAAATGGGCAGTTGATAACAACACACAGGCCAAAACATAAACATAAATTCCGTGTCGGAACGTACTTTCCCAAAAGAAAAAATACTGACATTAGCATTGTTTTTAGAAAATATAGTATTTCAGCTTAACATGTTTCCTTAATATCTGATGAGGCATTGGCGTCATTTTTGGATTTATTACAGTACATGTATTACATTATAGCACATTTACTGAATGGTGTTAAAATGTTGTTGTTTTTTTCAATTAATTATCACGAGAATTTTCAAATAAAATTATTTTCTGTTGAAAACCTGATTTTTTCCCCAAAAATCTTTTTTGTCCCCAAAAATAAATCTGGAAAATGGGGGGGTCGTCTTATATTCAGGGTCGTCTTATATTCGGGTATATACGGTAAATGATAGTGACAAAGCGCAGCCCTGGCGGAGACCAACCCTCACATGAAACGAGTCCGACTTACTGCCGAGAACCCGGGCACAGCTCTCGCTTTGGTCATACAGAGATTGGATGGCCCTAAGAAGGGACCCCCTCACCCCATACTCCCGCAGCACCTCGCACAATATTTCCCGGGGGACCCGGTCATACGCCTTCTCCAAATCCACAAAACACATGTAGACAGGATGGGCATATTCCCAGGCCCCCTCCAGGATCCTTGCGAGAGTAAAGAGCTGATCCGTTTTTCCACGACCAGGACGGAATCCACATTGTTCCTCTTCAACCTGAGGTTCGACTATCGGCCGAACCCTCCTTTCCAGCACCTTAGAGTAGACTTTACCAGGCTGAGAAGTGTGATACCCCTGTAATTGGCACACACCCTCTGGTCCCCCTTTTTGAACAGGGGAACCATCACCCTAGTCTGCCACTCCTTTGGCTCTGTCCCAGACTTCCATGCAATGTTGAAGAGGTGTGTCAACCAAGACAGCCCCTCCACACCCAGAGCTTTCAGCATTTCTGGACGGATCTCATCAATCCCTGGGGCTTTGCCACTGTGGAGTTGTTTGACTACCTCAGTAACTTCCACCAGGGAAATTGACGACAATCCCCCATCATCCTCTAGCTCTGCCTCTAATATAGAGGGCATAGAAGTAGGATTCAGGAGTTCCTCAAAGTGCTCCTTCCACCGCCCTGTTACCTCCTCAGTTGAGGTCAACAGAGTTCCACCCTTACTGTATACAGCTTGGATGGCTCCCCGCTTCCCCCTTCTGAGGTGGCGGACGGTTTTCCAGAAGCACTTTGGTGCCGACCAAAAGTCCTTCTCCATGTCTTCTCCGAACTTTTCCCACACCCGCTACTTTGTCTCTTTCACGGCAGAGGCTGCAGCTCTTCGGGCCCTACGGGACCCTGCAACTGCTTCTGGAGTCCTCCGGGATAACATATCCCGGAATGACTCCTTCTTCAGTCGGACGGCTTCCCTGACCACCGGTGTCCACCACGGTGTCCGTGGGTGACCGCCCCTTGAGGCACCCAAGACCCTAAGACCACAGCTCCCCACTGCAGCTTCAGCAATGGAGGTTTTGAACATTGTCCACTTGAGTTCAATGCCCCCACCTCCACAGGGATGCACGAAAAGCTCCACCGGAGGCGTGAGTTGAAAGTCCGTCGGACATGGGCCTCCTCCAGACGTTCCCAATTCACCCGAACTACCCGTTTGGGTTTACCAGTTCTGTCCAGAGTCTTCCCCCACCCCCTGACCCAACTCACCACCAGATGGTGATCGGTTGACAGCTCCGCCCCTCTCTTCACCCGAGTGTCCAAAACATACGGCCTCAGATCAGATGAAACTAATATAAAATCGATCATTGACCTTCGGCTTAGGGTGCTCTGGTACCAAGTACACTTATGAGCATCCCTATGTTCGAACATGGTGTTCGTTATAGACAATACATGACTAGCACAGAAGTCCAACAACGAACAACCACTCAGGTTTAGATCAGGGAGGCCGTTCTTCCCAATCACGCCTCTCCATGTGTCTCCATCATTGCCCACGTGCGCGTTGAAGTCCCCCAGCAGAACTATGGAATCCCCAACTGGAGCCCCATACAGGACTCCGTTCAGGGTCTCCAAGAAGGCCGAATACTCTGAAATCCTGTTTTCCCCCCAGCAACCCGCAGGCGCAGGGAGGCGACCCTCTCGTCCACCGGGGCAAACTCCAATTTAGCGGCGCTCAGCCGGGGGCTTGTGAGTATCCCCACACCTGCCCGGCGCCTCACACCCTGGGCAACTCCGAAGAAAAGAGTCCAACCCCTATCCAGGAGAAAGGTTCCAGAACCGAGACTGTGCATAGAGGTAAGCCCCACCATATCAAATTGGTAGCGCTCCACCTCCCGCACCAGTTCCGGCTCATTCCCCCCCAGAGAGGTGACGTTCCACGTCCCCAGAGCCAGCCTCTGCTGCCCAGGTCTGGTCCGTCGAGGCCCCTGACCTTCACTACCACCAATTTTACAGCGCACCTGACCCCAGCGGTTCCTCCCACAGGTGGTGGGCCCATGGGATGGAGAGGGAGGTGCCACGTTGCTTCTTCGGGCTGTGCCCGGCCGGGCTCCATGGCAAACCCGGCCACCAGGCGCTCGCTGACGGGCCCTCCATCCAGGCCTGGCTCCAGACGGGGGCCCCGGGCTTCCTCTGGGCAGGGTCTCTCTTCCTCTTCCTCGCTTCTTCATTGAAGTGTTGGTGAACACTCCAATGACCTGCACTGTTCATTTGTATTAATTGAATATTGTTCCCTTTCTGTATTCTCTCCTGTGACTCCTTGTGGCAGGTTGAGTGCCTGTTAGCTCAATCAAGGTTGAAGGCCTCACAGGGTGAGCTTCCGGTTTGTCAAAGTGACGCAAATGAGGAAGTGCCTTGAACCTGCATTCATTCTGAATTTCATCTGGGGGCGATACGTCTGGTTGCAAAAGAGCTTGGTTTCTGTAACAGTGTATGAGAATGAGAGACATTTCTCACTTGATTTATTACCTCAGTAAACATTTTCATAATGTGTATATGGTCTCAATCGCTAGATTTAAGCCTTCTGCAATATATAGTGATGTTAATTTTTTTTTTATTTAGTCTCGTTGATTTTAAAATTGACGATAAAGCAAAGGGGCGTTCACGGCATGGATATGGTGTTCAGTTGTACGACAAGACACTCAAAGGAGTTGGCAGTTCAGATTTTTCGGTAATGTTACATTTTGTTTTACATTTTGTTTTAATACTGTTTTTCGTTAACATCCCAATTAATATCAGTTAGCTAGCTATAGTACTCCTCCTTCCTGTCTAAAATCATCACATCTGCAACCACGATGTCTGCGCCCGTAACAGCAAATTTGATTACCTAAATCATATCTTCACAAACCAATGGGTGACAACACACATGCTACATTCAGTGATATTTACAATCTATGGATGAGATAGAAAACAACCAAAGCGTCATCAGCACTTTTAAAACACGTCTCAACATCAACTATTCCAATTCATAAATTCATTAACCCATATTTTTAATTAAAGAAATTAGTAAAAAATCACTAGATTAACAATTTCTTCACTTGTAGATTTTCAACATTTAAGAGATTCTATTTTTGAGACCAGACAAAGTTACAAGGTAAATAATGTTGTGATGCCACAGTGACTGATGTATGTCATTTTCTTTTAGGTGACGCAGTGATTACTAATTCTACCTTAGTGGAATGGCTCAAAACAGCAGGTGCTTTCTTACGTTTTTTTTTAAGTAATGCTTTAGAGAACTTGCTCCATATTGTATACAATGTGATAAGGTAGTATAAATATAAGTATAATAAAGTAGAAAGAGCATGAATTGATGCTGTAAATGTTTTTAATGAGTCACAATAACATTTGCCTTTCTAGCTAAAAAGGCACATGTAAAAATAATTCTGTAAACTGAAGATGCTTTAAAAACTGTTGTATATTTTAATGCATTTAGTCATAAATTAATTGCACTCAGAGTCCTGGAGATATGTAATTAGAGCAAGTAAAGACTTTATTGTTAAAGCCTGAGTTCCATCTATAGAGGAAGTCCCGAATTCCTTTCAAGTACCGTTTTTATATCAGTAAACACTCATTCCTTATTGGTTAACTCTAACATTTTGAATCCAACCCCACCAATGAATGGTTAAAAAGAGATGCATTTTCTAAACCACAGGAAACAGCAATAGTCTTCCCCCAATTATCATTAGCATTTTAACACAGTTGACCCACATGAGGTGAGCTTCAAAGCATCCTAACTTAAGTCAACAAGGCCAGTCCTTTTGTCTCCAAGAGAAATCAATATTTTTACAGTGGACCAATTTCTTCCTAACTTTATATGTCCTTCTCACAATCTCGTATAAGTTCAAACTTTGCTGCATAATTGTCCCTAAAATCTATAGATTCTATAGCCTAGAAATCTAGATGCACCCTAGCGGCAGCAAATTAATAATCAATCATTTGCAGCTAGGGTCAGTCTAGCAACTCTCCGTTAGCTTGCGAGCTGGAAAAAACAAATTCTGGTCAGGCCAATGACATTGTGTATAGAGTCGGTGGCTGGGCTTAACGTAATTATGGAAAACAAAGTAGATGGCTGCTGCTGCTGGCGACCAGCTGTCTTTCGAATCTGCTTTGGCCGCGACTCTGGAAGACTAGAGTTGTTTTCCTTTGAGAAAAGAACGGCACTAAAGACATTCTTACAAAAGGAAGGTGTGTTCAGAATTTTGCAGACCGGATAATTCGTTGCTCTGGTTGGTTGTGGAATTTGAATGACAACCGTTTATCCCGCCCCTCGGATTGAGCCGTGCCAATGGTGAGTTCCCAGACCCAGCAGGAAGACCCAGCAATGGTCAAAACGTTGAAAAATAAAATGTATAGGAAGCATAGCAGAGTGCGAGCGTTCCATTCATTCTTGTGAGTTCCCAGACCCAACAACTTAATGTGGGTTTGGCTTGTCAGGCTATAGATTCTAATGATATGTTGATTATTGCTTGGTTAATTAACAACTCATATAATATTGGCATACAATTCACAACATACAGGTCCTTCTCAAGAAATTAGCATATTGTGATAAAGTTCATTATTTTCCATAATGTAATGATAAAAATTAAACTTTCATATATTTTTGATTCATTGCACACCAACTGAAATATTTTAGGTCATTTATTGTTTTAATACTGATGTTTTTGGCATACAGCTCATGAAAACCTAAATATCCTATATTTTAAGGTATATTAAATATGATTACATCTTATTGTTAACTTTTATTTATAATTAAGTATTAAAGGTATTATACAAAAAATACATGTGGTGTTTTAATAGAAAGTGGTTTAAACACCTTCTTTATAGAAAGTGAGTAAATAATGTTTGGATTAGGGCCAGATTGATATTTACTGGAACCACAGGAATGGAGGAACTATAATTATCAATTAAAAAGTTAACTGCCCTCCTCAAAGTAAAATAATATGTCCAATTTGTATAAAGGTGCAATACCCTCCCCCTCAATAAAATTTTTTGACCACAGTAATGAAAATGACAAAGTAGACCTACCTTGTACTAAATAAGAGAACACTTTGCTGTGCCATTTTGTTGTTGGTAATTTGCAACTTTTCCACCCCAATACACATTCCCTTTAAATAGTTAAATTTGCCTAGATGCAGATTTTCAATGTAAATTATTGTTTGTCGTTTAAAATAAACAGAAACATGACCATGCCATGTGAAGAAGGGGTGCTGTGGGGGCTGCATTCATTATGATAGAATTATTACAGAGCGTAATAAGAATAATCTTGACCTTGTTGATACCTTAATATCTAAATATCTGACTCCATATATTGATAAATATGCGAGTTATACTAGGGCCCCCAACTCGTGGGACTTGACCTCCGATACAAGCAGTGCAATATAATGTGCCTGTGTTTCACTAAATTCCTAGTGGCGTCAATCAGAGCCTGTCCTCAGCTCTGGCATACCGGTCAAGAATGCCCCTCCTCTGGATGGCTGAACTGCTCTGGGCCGTGCCTCTTGACTCAGTGAGGTCAAGTTTGAACCACTAGACTCGCTAAATAGCAGGGCACAGCCTTTTTCGCGGGCAGGGGCTTAAGTAAAAAAAGGGCACCCTACACAAGCGCATGCATGCATGCATGCCTACATAGACACACACACTAACACACCGAATCAGTAACGAGAGAATAACAACATTTTAAACAATGTTGTGAGGAAGAAAAACTTTTCAGTCCAAAGGTGATCTAGTATGCTACATCTAAGCATAGTCATTGTAGAAATTGATAAAGAGGCTATTTTTTCAAACCATAGGAGTAGATTACGGTGGGGACGCGTCCCCCTCAGATTTCTTCATTAGTCACTTTGTCCTCACTACTTTTTTTGAGAAAAAGACCAGGGCCCGGTTCCCCAAAACGTTCTTATCGCTAAGTAGTTCTTAACCTATTCCTTAACCTCTCTCTTAACCTAATGGCACGGTTCCCGAAACGTTCGTACGCTAAGTATATCTTCTGTAAGTCACACTTTCGTAAGGTTGGTCTGGACCATTCGTAGCTCTCTCTTAGCGTTGTTTGAGCTCAAACCGCTA
>JACXGM010002547.1:0-27663 GCA_016801145.1 Umbra pygmaea
CACAGTCATACTCCATGCGGACACAGTCATACACAGTGCTACTCCCTACTGCCATAGATGCTTTGTTTCTGTTGTCCCTTTCTGACTCCTTGAATTCTGGGCTCCCCTCCTGGCCCATTGACTAAGTGAAACTGATGCAAAACAACTTTCGGAAGACATCACGTCTTTCCACTTGCTCCTCTCTCAATCATCCCGTAGGCATACAGTACTTCTAAAGTCACTTTACATCAGTAACATACCAAGCCTCTGGCTCCAACTCCTGAAAACTCTTTCCTCCTTGTACACACTTGATTATTGTCATCCACTTTGTCAACCACATTGGGAACAAAATGGTGGACAGCATCCACGTCTCATTCACTCCGCCTAGTGAGGCCACAGGTCCCGCTTACAAAAAACTATGCCTTGAACTCTTTCACCTCCCTCTTTCTCTTTCTCTCACCGGATGAAATCATGCTACTAGTGATGATGTCCGGCTGCCTGACAACCTGCCCACTCGACATCAGACCCTTTCTCTCATCTATTTATCCGTGACCACCAGCTGCCTAGCCTCGAACTGCAAGATTACCACAGACCGTTCTCCTATCTGTTCCTATTTCAGAAACACTTGAGTTTGGTGTCTCTGACCAACTCATTATCTTTCCCAGAATGATCTTCTTGACCCCAGCCAGTCAGGGTACAAGACCGGTCTCTCAACCAAGACCGCTCTCCTATTCGTCATGCAGGCTCTCCATTGACACTCCTAGATCTCTCTATGCTGCCTTTGTTTGCTGATTTTCACCGCATTTTTCTCCCCTCCCAATTGGTCTTGTCCCATTTCTCTTAACCCTGCCTTGTCGGCAGCTCCACAACTCCCTGGACAGTAAGGGTATGGTGTGGGGCGCTCATAAGGTTCAACCAATGACCTGTTGCTGATAGTAGTATAATTCTGATCACGCTGTTCATCCAACGCAGAAGTCAAGTCAAGCGTGGGATGATTAAACTCACCAACAATACTTCCACGATTGAGCGCACGGCAGTCACTGGAGTACAACGTGGCAAAGCAGATTATCTGACTAATCTATTTAAGCTCTTCATGCTGGAGCTTCAGGGAAAAGTCGAAAAAGCCATAGTCAGACTCAAACCATTGACTACAGTGACATAATTTTTTCACTTTTTTTTGCAGCTACTTAACCCACTATGCCACATGGTCAAACACATCATTCGACTCTCTTAACAATCTTATTCTTAAGGGTTCATGTCTCAGTCTCAGCACATTTCCTGGTTTTACAAAATACCTGAAAGGTCATTATTTAGTCAGTCTTCCCTTTTGACGTGCATTTCTACAAACTAAACGATCGATATACTTGGAGGTCGGTCCGCCACATCAAGGTCAACCACAAAACAGAGGCGATCTTCTTGCCGTGGAAAGCCTCTGACTGAGCAAAATACGTTGCTCAGATGTTAAAAGGATCCCTTTTAACTTGTTTTGCTCAGTGGGCTGCTTGTGACCCTAAAAACTACCCATTTGTTCTCATTCAACACTGTACTGACTCACTCCTGCAGGTTCATGGTGCCCAACATCCATTGAGTATGAACTTCATATAAGAAGCCAAATCGAGCACTCATCATATCTGGACTACTGCAGCTCTCTGCTGGCTGGTCTCCATGCTGGTGCCATCAAACCTTCTGACACACATCTGTAATGTTGAAGCCTTTCTGGTGTTTAACCATCCAAAGTTATCATGTTTCCCACCTCCACACACTGGCTTCCATGCTGTCTGACCATTTTCACACTGTGCCCCATAGGAAAAGTATTGGGGAATGTTGGACATCGTTCAAAAGTCGGTATACATGAATACATTGAACATGAAGAAGTATTATTGAGCCCAGACACAATTTATTTTACAGGGTAGCAACCAATTAATCATTTAGAATAACCCAGAAGAGCTTAATAAGAGGTGTCATTTTAATATTATGTTACCAGCTAGTCATCAAGCATAATATTCCTGTTTTACCTTCTCCTGATTTAAAAGTTATTGATACTGTTGCACAAGCATCATGATAGACACGAGCACCAGTATCAGGCTGTGCTAGCTACAGTAGGTTTTTGGACTTTGCCAAATCGAGTCGGCAAGACCGCAACAACATATTTTTTTAGATATGAAGGCTTCAAGTGTTGTTCTTTGCTCGGATTTTAACAAAAAGGAAATGTTCAAATCGCTTAAAACAGATGCGATAGCTGATTCGAACAAGTGATATTTCGGATATTCCATTGTGGCAGCCATCGTTGAAATTGTCTGCTTCAACCATTGACAGTATATAGCTGCACTATTGTCATCATGTAAAACCTGCATCAACAGTTTAGTGATTTAGTGATTGGTGCCTCGATTTGGCCTGAATGGGCTCTTGGCCAGACTGACTTGCAGAGCAAATCTCAAATTTGCCGGAAGTCCTTCAGGGTTCTCCCAGGCTAAGATTTATAGTAAGACTATTGAAAAGCAGCATTGTTGCCTTCATTGTGTAGCACCATGCTTATTGCAGAGGGAAAAGCAAGTCAAGTGGCAGTGAGGGTCAGAGGCTGATTGCAGGCGGCCAGTGCAAATTAAATAATAAAAAACAGGCATTACACCTGACTCGCATACCCCGTTTAACAAAACAAAAAGTAGAGGTGTATGATTGCTTGATTAAAATGGTTATAATATAGTATTGCAATTATTATGTGGACTATTTAAAATTTAAAAAAATGTTTATTGCAGCACCACTGATTTAATAAATACTTAGATTGTGATTAATTATGTTGACTGTGTGCAGTACTAAACATATGGAAATGTTCCTAACTGTTTGGTTCTGTAACTAGCAATGTTATACCAAAACTCATTAATTGAAACTAGCAAAGATGGATGGATGGAATAACTATGTCAAGTTGTGTTCTTCTACAACACAACTTAAGTACCTTCTATTTGGGAAGGATTAACCAAAAACACTAGCCTGGTTAACACCAGACCCTTCTCAGTTCTGACTGAGAGTGGGTCTGGGCAAGGTTCATTCACAGCCCATTACTAAAGGGGCATCACTAACGGATGCCGCTCAAATGCCTCTTGGCGCAATTGGATATATCTGACTTTTGCCAAGTCAAGTTGGCAAGACCACGACAACATCTTTTATTTTAGATATGAAGGCTTTGAGTTAGGGCTGGGCGGTATGACCAAAAATGTATATCACAGTATTTGTCAAAATTCTACCGGTTTCACGGTATATGACGGTATTTCTTTTTTTCATGCATAATGAAGTGTTCCCAGCATTTTCTACAGTTTGAGAGAGGAATTATTGCAGTAGATTTAATTAGGATGGTCTATTTTACTGTCATGATGAGTGAATATTGTAGAATAATTCCACACTAGTAGCATACTGTATTTCAGTGAATATACTTCATGTGATATGCATGTTTTTACAAATGGTTTGAAGGCGTGCTATATAGAATTTTTTTTACACACAATAACTGCAGTCATAATTTTTGTTCTGTACTGTTGTTTTAGATCAGCTTTTCCTAAAGTGTGATACAAAACAAATTGTATTCTATATATTATATCCTATTGAATGGCACATATTGTATATTCTCTTCACAGAGTTTCTATCTTAACTCATCAGATCCAAATTTAAAATATATAGCAGCGAGACCTAGAAAGAATATATCATTTTTAGACATTTCCCTTAATAAAAACGTTGATTTTTGGAAACTATACCACCTAACTCAAGTCGCAGAGTATAACACTTTTACGAGCAGACATTAATAATCATAGACACCTAATACAGAATATGTCAGTTGGCCAAATCCTTAGACTTACAACGTAAATGCAGTTACAAATGGAAAAGTGTTTTATTATCCGAAAACCGGGAACGAATACAATATTCATAAATTTTATTAATTGTAGCATGGTGTTCACCTGCTCATTATATTATTCTTATGTTGAAAGAGTTGCTATATGCACAGCAGACTTTGTTTTGACTGTAAAATATACATGTAGCTGTTTCAGAGACAAGATAATCATTTAAACTACTGTCACTTCATAGACGTGTGTACATTGAATTATTATAGAGACCATCGGAATTTGAACAGTAACTAACAAACTATCGGTTGTATGCTTTCAAGGAAGACAGAAAGCACAACTTCAGTAACCATTTTCCACTAGAAATAACATTGTTTTAAACTTTAGAGACAAAACTTTCTTTATATGCCAGTTTCTGCTGACAAGGAAGATGAATGTTGACCATGATTTGGGCTTGTTCAGGGGCATTCCTCCTGCCGTATTCTACAGTACACTCTCGGTCTTTCCGGGGCTTTCCTCCTATTCTACAGTAGCTACTGTAGATGGCACCCAGTTTGACATAAAAGCCCACCCAAATAGTACAGTAGGCTATATGATTCAAACAGCATTCCAGGTTGGAATACAATGTATTCAGCAGTGTTGGACAGCGCAGCGTTCTGGACGTTGTCTATTCAAATACACCAGTATGGCGGTATATAAAAAAATCATATCATGACGAAAATAAATACCGGTATTCGGTGTGAACCGGTATACCGCCCAGCACTACTTTGAGTGTTGTTCTTTGCTCTGTTTTTAACAAAAAGGAAACGTTCAAATTGCTTAAAACAGATGCAATAGCTGATTCGAGCGAGTGATATTGCGGATGTTCCATTGCAGCAGCTATCGTTGAAATTGTCTGCTTCAACCAATGACAGTATAAAGCTGCACTATCGTCATGTATGAAGCCTGTCTCAACGGTTGTGATTGGTGCCTTGATTTGGAAAAATTGAAAATGGGCTTGAATTGGCTTTTGGCCTGACTTGCAGAGCAAATCTAAATTTGACAGAAGTCTGTCGGGGTTCTTCCAGGATACAAAAACCCTTTAGCTGAATTTAGGAAAGTTGCCTGTAGGCAATTCTATGGGAAAATGTTTTATGCTTAGCAGTTGGAGACTGAAAACTGATCATAGATCTACAGTCAAGGTCAAAGGTTTTGAGAAAGAAACAAATACAACTTTTTACAAAGTCTGCTGCCACTGTGTTGATGATGGCACTTTGCATATACTCCAGAATGTCATGAAGAGTGATCAGATGAATTGCAATGAATTGCAAAGTCCCTCTTTGGGCCATCTGGACAACACCTTGTCCGGAGAAGACAAAGTGAGCGCTACCATCAGTCTTGTGTCATGTCAACAATAAAAAATCCTGAGACCATTCATGTGTGGGGTTGCTTCTCAGGTAGAAGGTAAGGGAGTGGGCTCACTCACAAATTTGCCTAAGAAAACAGCCATGAATAAAGAATGGTACCAACACATCCTCCAAGAGCAATTTCTCCCAACCATCAAAGAACAGTTTAGTGATGACTAATGCCTTTTCCAGCATGATGCAGCACCTTGCCATAAGGCAAAAGTGATAACTAAGTGGCTCGGGGAACAAATCATCTATATTTCGGGGCCATAGATAGGAAACTCCCCAGACCTTAATCCCATTGAGAACTTGTGGTTGATCCTCAAGAGGCGGGTGGACAAACACAAACCCACAAATGCTGACAAACTCCAAGCATTGATCATGCAAGAATGGGCTGACATCAGTCAGGATGGAAGTTAATTTACAGCATGCCAGGGTGGATTGCAGAGGTCTTGAAAAATGATGGTCAATACCGCAAATATTTACTGTTTGCATAAACTTAATGCAATTATCAATATAAGTCTTTGACACATATGGAATGCTTGTAATTATACATCAGTTTAACATAGTAACTACTGACAATAAGATCTAAGAGCTGCATTCATCTTAAGAAAGAGAAACATAGGTGTAGAAAGAGTAAGAAACAGAGTGCAAAACCAACAAAAAGAAGAATAGAAATAAAGAATAGAAAGGAAGAAACAAAACAAAAACAAGAAAAGAACGACAGTAGTGAGCAATATACAAACATAATAATGTTATTAATAATATGATAGAAGCTAGAACAAAATCATACAATACTTTTACTCCTTACCTTGCAGAGGAAGTTCACGTGAAAGCCGAATGTCTGGGCATTTCGGGAGCCAGCGTTCATGTAGTTTCCCACTAGCAGCACCACCTCCAACAGCTTGTGGAAGCCATCACTCTTCTTCACCTCCTCACAGGCGAACGTCACGTTCATGATGTCCGGCCGGATGTTGTTCACCTGCTCCTCGAAGGTCAACTTAAACAGGATGCCATTGAGGCGTGAGCGCAGCAGCTTTACGGAGCTCATCTACAGGGGAAGAAATCATCAATATTCTGTTATCACCTATTCATTAATATGAATAATATGTTAATTTCAAAATATAATTTCAAAATATATTCAAGGAGAACCTAGGCTTAAGTTAAATTAGTTTACACTCTGGCTAAACAGTCCCGCCCCTTTAATTGGTTCCGGAAGTACATTTCCCATTCATTCCACCAGCTATGACGTGAGTCAAAGTATACAACATGTCATTTCGAGTTAAAAACAAACAGAAAATCCCAAAATATCAAAGTTACATAACTGTGTACCTTTTTGGGGATATTTTGTTCGTTTTTTCACTCAAAATGATATGTTGTATGCTTATGAGTCACATCATAGCTGGTTACCCTAAAGCATGGTCTAAAACTCTTTATATACAGATATTTCCAGATGTCTATGGGATAAATAAATGGAAAATTTACTTCCGGAACCAGAGGAGGAGCGGGACTGTTGAGGTCAATTGTCCAGCATTAAACCCACTGTGAAATGATGCCATCACTGTCTCCATTTACTACAAAGTACATGCAGCATTTCTCAGCAGTTCCCTAATTGAAAAATGTGATGTCTGACTTCATAGACCTGAAAGAAATCCCTCCATCATCTGTGTCATTAATCATATCTGATAACATTATCAAGGAGACATAGACAGGAGTGCAATATCAAGGCCCAAATATAACCAGACAGATTCCTGTCCATCTCCCATCTGCACTTTCATTTGGAAGAAAATAAATCATTGGCCATGAAACAGATTTGCCAGTAAATAATATAACCCCAATCAATACATTTTTTTACTCTGTGCCTGTAGGCCTTGGATGTGTGTGAAATAGAAGGAAAAATAGTCAGAAAACTTGAGTTATAGCAGGTGGAGAAATTGAGACTGCGGTTGGTAACCTCTGCAAACAAGCCATATGGTTTCTGCATAATCCGACAGTTGGAGGCAGCTTTTCCCATTCCAATTCTGAAGTTTCAGCGCAAATGTATTAATGTTTAAGAGCAAGGTGTCTATCAAACCAAAGGCATTGTACCCCCACTTATCTTAGTCTTCCCTGACCCTTGATTTGATTTCTCTGTACATTATAAAAGGGAAATCACAATAAAACCAGGTGACAAGTCCAGCCGGAGAAGAGGCTGAACGCATTTTATTTCCCTTAGGAGCCACTGTGTGTTTCACCAGCGGTAGCACTGTATTACGAGTGCAGCATTTCACTTGAACATCTTACTTAATGACATCTTCAAAGATGCACAATTGTGAAATTGGAAAGAGCGAGACATGGCAAAGGGCAGGTCTACCCCTAATTTACATGATTATTTTAAAACTGCACAAATAAGCCTGAAATGTGGCAAAAGGTCGAAATTGTTCAAGGGGGCCGAATACTTTCCCAAGGCACTGTATATAATATATGTGTATATACATTGACTCACAAGACAGTTCATTAGGTAAACCTTGCTAGTAGCAAGTTGGACACACTTTTTCCTTCCAAACTCCCTTAAAGGTACAATATGTAGTTTTTTTAAAACAATAACAAAAGACATACTTTGCATTAAAATAGCAAAAATCACTATATTTATTAGCATATATTTGTTAGTTGTGTGCTTACATTATCCCAAATGTTTCCATTAACTTTCAAACCCAAAAAAAAATTGTAATTTAATTCGAAGACACGGGACGTTTCATTTTGTTGCCCATCAAGGTCTTCATATAACCTTTGACTCCTCTAGTTGCTCTATGTTCCAGGGAACCTCCAAACATAACGTGAATACAGTTATAATATATTTAACAATACAGTATTTTGTCAGTGAAGATTTATTTCTGCCGGAGACGCTAGATTGGTAGGTTGTCATTGACGATTACAACAAAACCCATGATCCCACGCTACTTCCTGACGTCATCCAAGTGCATAGTTTGCTATTCTTTTGATTGAGAGACCCCTAGCGGCCAAAAACTACATATTGTAGGTTTAAATCGATGTGGTATAGGTTCAACAAGGTGCAGGAAACAATCCAGAATTAAAAACCTTTTGGTCCATATTGACATTATTGCATCACACAGTTGTTGCACATTTTTCTGCTACACATCCATAATGCATATCTCCCTTTCCACCACATCCCAAATGTGCTCAATATGATTGAGAGCTGGTGACTGTAGAGGTTGTTTGAGTACAATCAACGTTTGCCAAGAAAATATGCCCCACACCATTACACCACCACCACCAGCCTGAACCATGGACCAAGGCAGAATGGACCCACGCTCTCATGTTGTTTTCTCCAAATTCTGAGCCTACCATCTGAATGTTGCAGCAGAAGTCAGATGCATCTGACCAGGAATATGTTTTTCCAATCATCTATTGTCCAATTTTGTTGGGCCCATGCTTATTGTAGCCTCAGTTTCCTGTTCTTAGCTGACAGGAGTGGCACCCAGTGTGGTCCTCTGCTGTTTTAGTCAATCTGCATCAAGGTTTGACATATTGTGCATTTAGAGGTGCTGTTCTGCAGACCTTGGATGCAATGTGTGATTCTTTGAGTTACTGTTGCCTTTCTATCAGCACAAACCAGTCTGGCAATTCTCATCTGACCTCGTGAGAGAACTGCCGCTCACTGGATATTTTCTCTTTTTCTGACCATTGTCTGCATACCCTACAGATGGTTGTGGTAGAAAATCACAGTAGATCAGCATTTTCTGAAATACTCAAACCAGCCCATCTGGCAACAACAATAATGTAACTTTTAAAGTAGGGCTGCAACAACGAATCGATAAAATCGATAGAAATTGATTATTAAAATTGTTGGCAACAAATATCATTATCGATTTGTTGGGTCTATGTTGTGGCTTGCTGTGTACTGGAGCTACATCACTTAGAGAAAAAAAACATTTTAAATTGTCTGACCAAAATCTTCGATATTATAGCAGAACTTCACTTTAAATTAAACAACAATGTTTTACGTGCAAACTCTGTAAAACATTAATGGTTTTGAGCGATAAGCAAAGTTACTACATATTAGTATGCAATGCGTTTTGAAATGAGAAATAGTTCCTCCCACAGCAGGTAGTTCTTATCTATCAAATAGACAGTGTTTGGGCGCGATCCAGCGTAAAAGGTATATTATTGGATAAAATCCACTTCAACATTGTACGACAAGTGTATTTAACTAGATGGCTAAATGATGTTTGTAGTGGAGCAGACGAGGTACAGCTAATGTTAATATAGCAAGCTACCCGGCAGTACTCAAGTAAACAAACACAACGAGTTAAATTGCTAAACTAACTTAAAACACAAACCAGATCTTACTATTACAGTAATACAACATATGCTAAGCTTGTACCTCTTTGGGGATGCTAATTTGTTAAACGTTCACTATGTGATTTACTTTTATCATTTTTTCAACTACTGTTGTGCACAGTTGAAACTCCAAAGTCTGTTTCAAAATAAAAGTCATTCTAAATCAAAAACAGTAAATGTGTCAACATAAGCTTAAACAGGTAAAATACATAAAGCAACAAAATAACTATTTAAAAGGCCTTATTATAAGGTTATTAAAACTATGTTCAATAAAAGCTGTTTCTATAAATTTTTTTGACAATCATTTTAACATCTCAGGTCTGTCTAAGCAAGGTAAAAAATACCATATTGTGCACCTTACTAAAGAAATTAGCATGTTGTTTGCACATGTTTTATAGCATACATTTAGGTCTGTTATGTGTTAAAAGTGTCAATTTGGAATAACATTATTATTTTTTTAAATAAAGTTATGGAAATATTAGTTAGTCTGTTTATCCGATTCATTGATTAATTGAAGAAATAATAGACAGATTAATCGATTATCCAAATAATCGTTAGTTGCAACCCTATTTTAAATGAACTTATATCACCTTTTTTACACATTCTGATGCTTGGTTTGAGCTTCAGCAGAATTGTTTAACCTTCTTTACATCCCTAAACTCACTGAGTTGCTGATTAGATAATATGCATTAACAAGCAGCTGAATAGGTGTACCCAATGAAGTGGCCAATGAGTGTTTACAAGCATTAAGGCATGAGGGGGTGTGGTACGGCCGGTGTACCGATGGTAAGAGCAGTTCTTAGCCAAACTCATTGCTTGGCTGGAGATAGAGCTAACCTGTTGTATATTGCCAATAACAACACA
Organism: Umbra pygmaea; assembly: GCA_016801145.1. Classification (NCBI taxonomy): domain Eukaryota; kingdom Metazoa; phylum Chordata; class Actinopteri; order Esociformes; family Umbridae; genus Umbra; species Umbra pygmaea. The sequence goes on from JACXGM010002547.1 coordinate 10,397, forward strand.
ATTAGTTTTTTTAAAGTAAAAGTGATACTATGTAGTGCAGCAGATAAAAAAAAATCACTTTGGTATACAAGCATGACATTTTGCACAGATAGTCTCTAAGGGCCACTATTTTGGAAAAAAAGGCATTGTCCACTCAAAAATGTAATATGGCAGACATCTTTTCAAGATGGCCGCCGTTGCTATTTAATGCTTATTATATCAATTATTCAAACAGTTATCAAAGCATAAAATTTGATACAAATACTCTCTAAAGAACATGTTAATGGAAAACGATGCTTGTCCCTCAAAAAGTCAAGATCACTGCCATTTTTAAAAATGACCACCGTTCCTGTTGAATATTAATTATTTAATCTCTTCAAATGGTGATGTAAGCATAAAATTAGGCAGAGATACTCTTCAAGGAACAGTCTTTTGGAAAAAAGTAAGTGCCACTCAAAATATAAGGATAGCTACCATTTTGAAGATGGCCACCATTTCTGTCAAATAGTCATAATGTCTGCTTTGTCTTTCTCCTCAGTAAAATCCCTGCCGGCATAGCTCTCAGGTTCATTGGAGTACACATGCCTCTCCACCATCGCAAGGTGCAGTCCACAGAGAGAAAGGGCCACTGTTAGAAAGTGGTCAGTATTAATTCAGGATGGAAACCGTTTTTCAAGATGGCTGCCATTCCTGTCCTATGTTCATTGCCACTGTTTCCACAAATACTCTGTTAAGACCACTTTTTGTAAAAATTGGATGGCCAATAAAACAAAATGGGTTGCTTGACCCCATATGCAGGCTGATTGATATGCAGCACATTTAGTGTGTTGAAGCCAGCGTGGGAATTTCATGATGGCCATGACGGCTGTAATGGGAATTATGGCTCTTTGAAGAGCCAGATCTCATGGCTGTTCCTTTACAAAAGAACGGCTCATCTTTCTTTTGCTGGGGGGTGGGACTTGTTTCACCTGTGAAATAATCACTAAGATAATGATAGGGTATGATTTGGACAGATTTAAACAGACATCCCACCAATATAATTTCATTTCACATGTGTGGATTAGTTTTAGCAGCACTAAATTACTTGACAGACCTACTGTAATGTTAATGATTTCCATTGTAATTGTTAAACAATGTGACGACATATCCCTCTGCTTTGTCACCCTCTGTATGAAATGTTTATTCATGCTTTATTTATATTAGAAACTGTTTATTGTTGCAGTAAAAACAAAAAACAAACTGTTATTATTATTATATTAAATTGATAAAGTGCATCCAAACGCTGCTGCATTTTCCGAGTTTGGCTGATTTTCTTTTTTAAAGATGAACTGGACTGAAATAATCAATGTTGATAATGTGTTATTTATGACAATTAAAAATAATTAAACAAAAAAATACATAGCTTTTTTAAGCAACACCCAAAACTGCGTTTGTTAGTATTGAACGCTGCCAATTTCTATGACGTCACTGGTATGGTAGGACCTGAGAAGGTCCTAACAGTGCAGGCAGAAGCTGCATGATTTTACACACAAAAATGAGTCAGTTAAATGGCATATAATACCAAGTTCTGTCCAAAATATGCATTAGATTGTATTTGCATGATGTGCATTGTAATGTACACAGTAAATTATTAATGGAGTAAATATTTACGTATCCAAGCAAATTGTGCATATTAGGAAATAGAGAATGCTTATCGTGTGCATTTAGAGAAAATAGAAAAACATGGTTGATGTCCTGTGCATTTTAGAAAAAAGCGGCAGATAAATGGGAAATGTGATTCGACAAATTCATCCAATGGGGTCGCTTGTTAAGTTACCTGCACAGAGGATTGGTGAGTTTTGCTGTTTACTTTAGGCTAGTTCAGAGTTGGCAGACTTTTTCTTTGTGGTTGTTGATGAATATTGCACGGATGGATATTGCACAGATACCTCTTACGATGGAACTAGCAGCTATTCCTGAGAGTTGAACTCCCTCTGCATCAACAATCTGCCCTGGGACGGTGAACAGCAGCTAGCTTCAGGGTGAGTAGAAAGGGACATTCAATTCTGTTTACAGACCCGCGGTGGTTTAGATAGCAGCTAGTAAACGCATTATTATTGATCTGTGTTATTGTCAGTCATGCTTAATTTATACAGTCTATGGTCGGAGTGCTAGATTGTATAGTTTGAAATAAGTGCTTCTAACGTGTTTAGCTGATAGCCCTTTCCCCTAGGTTGGATCGTTTGGTACTGTATCTAGCTTGGTTCGTGACTCAATTTCAATGAATGTCCAGTGTCAGTCTCAGTTTTGTTAAATGCTAGAAAGCCGACATGTTAGGCATTATTGGTGCGTGTATGTGGATATGTACGTGTTCTGTGTATGTGACAACAACGTTACATCCAGCCCTTTGCTTAGTAGACTTGCTAGCATTGCTGGATAACAGCTAAACTGTCCTCTGCCTGACTTGAGCGTTTCAGTGCCCTTTCCCTGTGGCAGATAGTGTTGGCGGTGTTACTTTCCGTTGGTCTATCTGTCTGCCCTGTACTGTAGCTTGAAAAGTCAAACAATGATGAAATGTCCTCAGGTTTCAGTCTGTTGGACTTAACTCTCACCAGTGACACTGTTGTGTTGAAAGTACATTTCTCTAAATTGTTTGTCATTAAAAGATGCTCGCTACAGACACAAAATTCAGGAGCTGTCGGAGGGCTAGCCAGTTTTAAGGCAGCTAGCCATGAATTAATGGGCTGGTTTCCTTGTCAAAGGTAGCCTGTGGACATTTAATTTAACCCCAGCTGCCTTAGCCCTATACCATTCATTACTGCAGCCAGGGGCAATACGGTATAAACCCCCCATAGGCCTGTTTCCTCAGTCATGTCAGTTAGCCTCAGACTCATTACCTGCTTTGGCTGAGTAGCTTACCATACCAGTGACGAAGCTAATTGTTGAAATCCAAAATGGCGGCACCCATGTAACAAAAACAACACTTTTAACATACCAATTTAGCCCTTTTAACAAATTTAGCCATTTTGATCATTGTACCAATGAGAAGAAATAAAAAAATGTCTGTTATATCACCAAAATTACAGTTCAGTTTATCTTTAAAGTCGACGTAACGCATCTTTGTATTGTAGTCGTGCTGTTCTCATTGAAAGACTTTTATTTTATTTCTCTCATTGACTGACTTGTTCAGAATGTTCACTACTCATGTGATGTCACAAAGCGGAGTGGATCATGCAGGCAGTGAAATTTTGGGCAGAATGATAGAAAAGTACGGCTCAAGTCTCACCAAGTACAATTCAGTTCCCATAACAAAGTGCCGTCCAAAAGAAACAGATCGTATGGCCGTCATGAAATTCCTACCCTGGTTGAAGCAGAGCTGCTATTGTTGGAGGAATGGCTTCATATGGCCTCTGCTTTTGGGCAAACATGTCAAGTCTAGCCTCATCTACACTAACAGCTGTGCTTGAAGTTTGCTGAAGATGAGAGAGGCCTCATGGAAAATGTCCCAGGTTTACCAGGCAGTCTTTTCGCGTTTGTTGTGAAATGCTAAAACAGTATCGCAACCTGTAAAGGCATGAAAAAATAGAATGCCTTTGGTCTCAACCAGCCCAATAACATGGCACAGGTCATGAACACCAATCCACCATAGGCTCACACCATGCCCAAATGCAACCCACAGCTGCTCGAGACCAAGATCCTGGAGGGATGGGAAGATGCTCATTGCTATAACAAGAATATCAGTGTCATTGACTTTGATCATTATCGATTTGCTGCCCTACTCTGTGGCATGTTTGACATGTACAAAGATGCGGCTATCAGCTTCCTCATGGAAACATTTGTCTAGACGATCAAGATAGGTTTCAGATGTACTCAAGACTGAAACCTGTCTATGTTTGGCACAGTCATTTGAGCAATCTTGTCAGCCAGAACGTAGAAGAGGTCTGTTTTGTTATCATTATGTTTCAGGAAATTGTGCCAATTTGATGGGAATGTATTCTTGTTTGTCACTTGACACCGCTGGTACAGGTTGCACATATCTGCGAGACGGAAGGCGGAAGGACCATCACAATTTAGTCCATCAATATAGTGACCAGTTCAGAAAGAGCCATAGGAAAGATGGCTGGTTGAACTGTTTCACTCTGTGACTCTTTCTCAAGCCTTCTGAGGGGGAGTTTCTCTCTGTTGTAAAGATGAATGAGACACAAATGATGGTATTTCAGCTCCTGTGCAATGGCATCAGCACCACTTAGTTGAGCCAATAATTTACCATCATTCAGTGCACATTCATGTAGTCTGTCATTCAGGTGCATTGTCATTACCTGACGTAGGTCAGATTCAGGAGATATGTTATCACAATGAAAGCAAACCTGATCATCTAGACTTTTCTGCATCATGGTTCTGCGACACTATGTTTGGTCTTCATCTGTCTCACTACACTGCGCATCAGAGTTTTGCTGGGCATAAAGTAACTTTGTGTTGTTGAACCGAAGTCGACAATTGTAGTGATACTTTGCTTGGTTCCTTCTCAAAGTAGCTTCTATACCACCACCAGTCATTCCAGGTCCAGGGTCATTGGCATTTTGTTGATCTTGTGAAAGAGTGTAATGTTGGTAACAATACTATTATAGTCATCATGTTGAGATACATAATGGCTAGGTGGTGATTGGAGAGGTTGCTTTGTGTCTGTCTGACAAAGACAACATTTCATCCAATCAGTTGGCCTCTTGTCTGACATGGGATTTTAATTTGCCATTTTGGGGGTTTGTCGTCTGATTAAGGCTGAGGGGTTATCCTTTTACCACCTCAATCATAGACCTAGGACACATTCAGGTATGGGAAACAACTTGGTTTGTGTCACTTACACCTGACCATTCATCCAGTGCCATTGAAGTTCAGTGTGATCTGTACTCCTTACATGTAAGCATACGTGGCTCGGCTCTCCCGCACTGGTACAACCTGTCAATTCAGGTGCAGCTATCAAACTATGTCTATTACTAGCTAATTGATGATTTTAAATAGAGGTCGGCTAATTAATCGGACTGCATTTTTGCTCACCGATTATGGCCAATACTTTTTTTGGTGAGAAACCACTTCCTCTAGTGTTGCAATTCGATAGCAAATCGCGTGAAAACTGTTTTTTTTTACAAAACAGATTTTATAGGCGAAGTTGTATGAAATACAAATCGTAGTATGCATACTATATGTTTTCGCCATTTGTTTGGCATTTTGTTTGAACAAATTTAAATATTTTGATATATTTGAGATTTGAAACAATTTTGTGTATTAAGAAGTTCTATTAAAAGTTTGTTCTTTTAGTATTGTCATTATTTCCCCAAACAAATCATAATAACTATAGACAGCAGCATAGAGCCCTGTATTGCACTGCTGGTTTGCTTATAAAGCTAAGCAGTGTTGGGCCTGGTTAGTCCCTGGATGGGAGACCAGTGCTGCTGGAAGTGGTGTTGGAGGGCCAGTATGGGGCAGTCTTCCCTCTGGTCTAATGATCATTCCCAATGCCCCAGAGCAGTGACGGGGAGATCTGCCCTGCGTAAGGTGCTGTCTTTCGGATGGGACGTTAAAATGGGTTTCCTGACTCTCTGTGGTCACTAAAGATCCCATGGCAGTATTCGTAAGAGTAGGGCTGTTAACCCCGGTGTCAGACAAATTTCCAATCTGACCATCATGGCAACCTAAACATCCCTATCTCTCATTTGGCTCATTCATTCCCCTCTTCCCCTCCTCTCCCTCCCTTTCCCCAGGCTGTTGCTGCAAATGAGAAAGTGTTCTCAGTCAACTTGCCTCGTAGAATAACGGTTAAACTAAAAATGAATAATCGGCCGATTAATCGGTATCAGCTTTTTTGGTATTCCAATAATCGTTAATCGTATCGGCCTTGAAAAATCATAATCGGTCGACCTCTAATTTTAAATTAAAATAAAATAAAACAAACGCCCAATGATGCCTCCTTCGCGTTCATCCACACTCACGACTTCATGTTGAGGAAGGGAACATACTTTCAAGCGATGGCAGCCATCTGGCGACTTCCTCGCAGACCAAACAAAGTGGGCAGCATTTGGGACACTAAACTTAGCTATACTATTACTAGTCAATAACTACAGTGTAAGTAAAACTAGATCAGCTGACACTGAACCCCATGCTGAGTTCCACAACAGTGAAGTCACCAGTGTGCCCTGGTTGTGTAATGACGTTTACCCTATTAAACAGCTACATCGTGTACTTTTTGAGTTGATTCTTAGCAAAAACCTCTTAGTTCTTTCAAAAGTATGTGCTCATTACTTCCACCAACTAATCAAAGTATTCTCGTAAGCATTGAATCTTCCATTCACAATACATACAATGGTGCCGCTCGTATTGCAGCAGCCATGTTACGCCTCCATCTTTAAATACATGAGCCAAAGAGGGACATACCTGGAAATTCAAGCTCTGCCTTTCGCGCTTTTACACTCAGTGGCATTGTGGCGAATGCCAGGGGGAGATTACTCACGACTGCCGGCAGATTTCAAAGTCTGTTGAAGATGTAAGATCATGCCTATTCTCGAGGACATGTAATTAGTATTTTGTTGGAATAAAACAGACTCTAATGAACGTTTTTCAAATGTAATCATGTTTTCACAACTGACAATTTATTCAATCAAATTGTGTGTACAACACATTTGTTACTTTTATTAATAAAACATGTTAAATTATTATTTTTTGCTATCCCATGCTCTTATTGTTTCTTTACACACAATACAATAGCATTTGGTTACAATTCACAAGCTGTGCAGTGAATTAACAATGCTTTTTTTAATGAATTAAAACGAGCGCTATTGTTTTGAAAGAAAAAAACAAATATCAAATTTTGGGTTGCTAGGTATTCAGTTGCTTGTCATATACAATTTCACCACTAGATGAAAGCAATTCTTACACAATGCAGCTTTAACACATTAAATTGAGTTGTGACAGAAATGGTGGCCATCTTGAAAATGGTCCCTATCTTGATTTTTTGAGTGGCACACACCTTTTTCCATGAGAATGACAATAGCATCACCATTTGAAAAATTAATGTAAGGATTCAAGAGAAATGGCGGCCATTGTGAACAAATTGCCGACATGTTGAATTTTTGGGTGGCCAATGGCTATTTCCTCAAAAGTGACCCTTAGAGAGTGTCTGTCCCAAATGTCATACTGGTATACCAATTTGAACGATTCTCTTGAAATATGCCATTCGTCTGCTGCATGAATGTCAGACCCGTGGGCTGTGGTATAACACAACAATCAGCACTCAGGTTCTAAATCACTCGGTTTGTAAATAGATATACAGTGCTGTTACATTGGCTGGAGTAAAAACTGTTTAAGCAGCTACTCGATTAGCTAGATTAGCCATGCAAAAAGCCATGCGAGGAGATTTGTAGCAGCTCAAGCAGACAAAAGGGGAGGGACTATAAGGTGGAGTTTGTCTCATAGGGGAAAAGGAACAGCAGAGAGAAGGCAATCAGGAAGACTTAGCTGGCCTGGTAAACTTAATGCTTTCTATTTATCAACTCCTGCTAACATAGGTGCCAGAGTTAGACGTCTGGGTCTAAGCTCCCGACTACGGAGCATGCGTGTCCCCTGGTGGCGGCGATTCAAAGCCGGCCTGGTGACTGTCTGTGCCCTACCAATTTGCTTCCTTCTACATACCTCACTCCTTTGCATCTGCTACTGTCGTGTGAATAAAGTAATGAACATACCAACAATTTCATTAGACAGAAATCTCTAACTTGCAATATTCAGGCCTGAAATAATACTAAAGACAACATGTATAATTAAGCTACTATACTGAAATTAAGTTTATTGCGCTTTACAATTGATAAAAATCTAAGCTTCTGTGTGATAAAATATCCTTTAATCTTCTTGGTGTTTCATTTTTTATGAGCATGTCTCTTTAGACATTGAAAAGGACTGATACTACAGACAGCCTCAAGGATGCCTTTCATCTAGTCCCCAATTTCGTTGTCAGTGGTCCTACTTCAATTTAGCATCTCTGCCCTACACCAAACTCCCTAAAGCAGATCATGTAGAGCCATGTGTGGTCTGCTGTGTTTCATGAAGGGAACGGAACGGGACTGAGAAGGAGTAGAGAGAATTGAGGATGCGAGTAGGTGGCGTGAAGCGCTGGAATGGGAAGGTGTGGGAGTACGTGAGTGTGATTTGGGCTGACTCACCACAATGCCAAATTGCTCTGGCTCACACAGCTCCTCGTACTCGCTCTTGAGTTCTGCCAGAGCGCTCAGCTCCTTCTGCTCGGGTAGGTTCTTTATCAGGTTCTGTTAACACAAACAAATTAAAGTTTTTTTTCCAGAATCCAAAACTTTCATTGCAGTCAGAAAAAATGTAATTTTTTATGTATTACATACATTTTGCATAATAAATGTACATTATTAATTACTACAAATGTGCATTAGAACAAGCTATTCTAAAATCAATTTTCCAGTTTGTATTAAATACTTACAAAAATTTAGTTTTGTTTTTGTTTTTTTCTTTTAACAAGTTGCAGATATAACTCTATTGTTGCTCTACTCAGTTATTTTAGATTTTCTATTCATCATTTAGAACCATATCAACTATATGAAAATGCTTTAAAATATTTATTGCATAAAGTCTTACTGGATTGGTTCTTATGCAAATCCTATAAAAAAGCTTCCTAAAACCGTTTTAATATCATATAGGATCATGTTATGATATAAAATCCTAAAGGACTGTTTTACTATGGGTGTATGTCTTCGTTTCAGTGAATAAAAATATTATGAAAAGTGCTTCCATCTCCCTGATAATAGTTACATTGGTAACTATGGTCATGTACGAAGTGCAAACAGCAGCAAGTCATATTATTCTGTTAAGCTGCTATCCTATTTGAAATAGGTATTGAATTAAGAAGACATCTGCACATCCCGTGTGCTAGTGTGTGTGTGCGTTGGTCATCTATCATAGAAAGCACTTCTTCCTTAGCACAGTTTATTTCTCCTGTATGCAGTTGTCATCTAAACAAGATAACTTGCTAGACAAAGAAGTAGTTAGCTAGCTAGGAATTTCACTAATAGCTGAAAATCCTGACTCCGAACTGCAACATCACTTACTGTAACATGAGCTGCATCACTTCTAGCCCTGACTGGATTGATTGGAGGACAAGGGGCTCTGTTCCTCACTCACAATGAGCTGAATAACATTAAGAACAACATTGGAGCCCAAACGATTATCTAAGTGACAAGCAATTGCAATTCATGTGTGAAACAAAATGATAATGTATGAATTGTAGTGTTTTTCATTTTGTTCGTGGCATGGCAACAATTGTTTTTCCACGCTAAAATGAACACAGTGGAAAAGCTGCACTATATACTGAGAAGTATGTGGACACTATATACTGAGAAGTATGTGGACACTATATACTGAGAAGTATGTGGACAATATATACTGAGAAGTATGTGGACACTATATACTGAGAAGTATGTGGACACCCCTACTAATGTTGGAGGAGGGATAATGGTGTGGGGCTGTTTTTCAGAGTTTGGACTAGGCACCTTAGTTCCAGTGAAAGCAGAACAATGCTAACATTGTGGCAAACATTTAGGGAATGACCTTTGCTGTTCCAACATGACTGTCTCCCTGTGCTCACAGTGGGTCCATAAAGACATGGTTTGGGGAGTTTGGTGTGGAGGAACTTGAATGGCCTCAGCACAGAGCCCTGACCTTAACCCCGTTCAACACCTCTGGAATGAATTTGAACAGCAATTGTGATCCAGGGCTTCTTCTTCAAAATGTTCTTTGGGCTGAATGGGCACACATACCCACAGACACACTCCAAAATCTTGTTGAAAGCCTTCCCAGAAGAGTGGTGTCTGTTATAGCGGCAAGGGAGAGGGGGTCAACCCCATAATAATGACCTCTACATTGGAACGCTAGCCATCTCAAGGGGTTACTAAGAGGCATAGCAGCATGTGGAGGTGTACGAGGACAACAATAGGAAAAAAGAAATCCGCTGCTCTCACCGCTGAAAACATTTACCTCTGCTGGGATAATGCATCAGGTTGACTTAACAAACAATTAAACATTGTAATGCAGGAGCCCATTAATTAAAACTTGTATTTGGACTAAGCTGGTTTACATTGTAGTCTACTTTCAAAATCAATAATATCGGATCTCAAATAAGATTAAAGAAGATTAACCTACGGCTGAAGATTTGAAATTGAGTTTGACTTTCAGAGTGCCAAAGTTGAACTTTACAATTATCATATGGCTCCAAAAAGTATGGAGGATGAGCAGCGGGAGAAGGAAGAGAAATCCTTCATTTCCCTTAAATGTTAATTGTGCATGGAAAGGTCAGTTGAGTAAATGAAATGAAGCACAGCAACCTTTTTTTTCATCCTTCTCCTTCTCGGAAAAAGGAACGGGAAGGATGAGAAAGAGGAGGAGGAAGAAGAGCGGTGCCCTTTCCAAGATCTTCTGGAAGCTTCCTCCCTCATTAGCTCACCTAATTTAGACAGCAGAAGCAGGCTGGCGCTCTGTCACATAATAACAGGACCAGGACACGCACGCACACACATTTGAGCATTCGCGCACGCACGCACACACACTCACACATGACATAAGTCCCGCTGACCACTGCCCTGGACTGGAGCAGCCGAGGCATCACACACTCCACGGGCCAGGCTCTAGTGGCCACTAATGATGACATCTCTCTACGTTCCACAGGGTTTCCACAGTCAACAATTCGGAAAGGAAGACTGGTGTGGTTGGTCAGTTTCAATGTGGGCTGCTACTGTTTCTATTCCATGTAAAGGTCCAATATATTAACCACTGTTTTTTCTTCCAATTAGAGTAAACAAGTGTGTCCTAGTTATGCAGTCTCATTAGATTTAAATAATGAAGCCCTTGATCATAGCCGACATCAATTGGGAACCAGCCATAGCCATGGCTTTCCTAAAAGAAGTATATTAAATTATGGGGTTTCTGATTGTGTCAAAGCAAGTCCAAGTCTTACCCAGTAATGTTTGTCTTTATTGTTTCATGGATCAGGCTCACTTAATCACATACTTATTGGCCCGAATGTCCACCTCAGAATAGAGACAGCTAATTAATAAGGATTTCCATCTGAAAGGTCAGGATTGATTATTCACTTGTGTTCTGTTCAATTTGTTTTCTTAGTAAAGCTGAATAATATAATGACTAGCTATATATTTCCTATTAGACATTATAGATGTAAATTGTTGTTTTATCGGAAATGCCACATTTGCCACCCTACAAAAAAGACAATGCATGCAACTTGGCCACCAGGAAAAAAAATTCTAATGAAGCATCAACATATGTCAAACAATTTAATAAAAAACAAATATTACAGTGACATTGTTCCAATTCTGTAGCAGAAATCAATTAATTCTGTAAATAAAATGCAACATGGAGATTCCAACTGCAACTCAAACTGATTGTCTTCTTCCCGAGGCAAATTAAATAACATATTTTGAGAGTATTCAGAAGGATCATGGAAACACCAGCAGCAAAGATCCCTGCAATGCATGGAGGGATTATGCCGGCAAAATTGTCCCCCCATTTCCCACTTCTCTCTCTTCTGAGCCTGAGGAATACTACTCTGGCACTTGTGCTGAAGAACAAAGCTCTCCTCAAAAATGCAACATTGATTCAAAATGAAACGCAACGACACAGTAGCGGAACCACTCAGCCCCTGCAATCGTTGTCACTCGTGCTCCTGAAATCCGATTATTTGGGTTGTTTTCCTCTGCTGCAATTTGTCGAGAAGAAGCAGACAATCACAGCACATTATGGCCTCGTCTGTGGCCGTTTCCACTGTTGTCTTCAAGACTATTCACCATTCATAGGCTGAAGCTACTAGGAAACTGAGTCATGCATTACTCAACAGGATTGATATATCAGTTGTCTGTCATCTATCTAGCTAATAATCGGCTGCCCGCATAGAGCATAGTTAACACAAGAGGTGTTACCATATGTTTGGCTCTGTCAGAGGTGTGGATACTCTCCGTAGGCCTCCAGCTAGAGACACATAGACACACTGCATCTGGGAGAGTATACTGGAGAACGGATACAGTCCAAACCTGGTCATTTGGGCTCTGGTGGTATCACTAATGACATCAAGATACGAGCAACAAACGGTGTAAAATCTGTGTTGAGCGATGGCCGATGATTGAGCATGAACACTGCACTAATGGCTTTCCTGTTCATTAGAGAGACGATACGTTATTGTGTGAGGAACAGCGGTCACAGCATTGAGGATCTGATTAAATAAGATATAGTTCAGTGGTTTCACAGAATAAAGTTAAGATGATTGGATGTCTTGCTTCTACCAGTCGTCACATGCTTGCAGAAAAAGACAACTGGACATTGGCAAACAGTGCAACACATCACACATAATGAATTTTCTGATTGGAAGAATACGGGGTTCTTGGACCAATTTATCTCACCTGTTCTCTTTCTGTGGTGAAATCAACTTTTCCCGTAGTGGGCTTCTGTGATTCTCTCTACAGGCAGTATATATTCCCAACAGTGAAGTTGGGGAGAAGATCAACAAATCTCAAATTATAGTCACAGAGACAGCACAATCAATACAAATGTTCTCCAAGCAATAAACTCTTTATTAAAGTCAAAAGACTGAAACAACAGGAACAATCTGGAGGAATCAACAGATGTATACAAGCTGTAAACACCCTGTTTCCCTTTCTACTCAACACACGGGTGGCCAACACCAAAAATGACGCGTCAGAGCATGTGGCCTTTCTATGTGCAAAGTGATGATGTGAAATGTCGAACTGTCATCTGTACGCTATGATGCCGTAGCAAGTGTCTGGTGCTGCATTCGGTGGCTACTGAAAAGCAATGAAAGGAAAAAAAAACTGTCTGTTGAGGTCTCCATGTCTGCATTCATTGCAATCACAAGTTGTTCAAAGTTCAATAAAAAAAATATTTCTTAAATGTGAAAAATATAGGGTTTTAATGCAGTTTTGGAGTACTGAAGTATATGCAACCCTATGAAAGATGATAATAATAATGACTTGTGTTTTGACAGTAGACGATGCAAACCAAATTGCCAACATGACTAAGACATTTTTGTTTGGACTAAAAAGCTCATAAGATTCTTTTTTAAACCAAGAGCTAAGGAAACTGGGATGGAAAATGGTGTGGGTGTTAATGTTTCCAGTAGTGTACATGTGCTTTTCACTTTAGTAAACCAGGAGCTACTATTCATGACAGATTTAGTATGCTTATGACTATTTTATGACTATTTTAAATACTGTACCTAAGATGCAGTTCACATCAAATCCTAATAAATCACAATTTATGACAGCATGTATGCAGACTCCCATGATGAATCTCATTAGTGCAGCATTAACTGAGTGTGTGCAAACCATTCTGTAGCATCTGTCAGTCTCCAGACAAAATAATAAAACCTTTAAAATATCAATAAAGGTACATTTTCTCCTCAATTACCACTTACAAAGTATAGCAATTATTGAACATGTGGTAAAAATCACCAGGACCATCAATTTCGATCATTCCTGTAGCAAGCTACTCTATTTACAGGTAAATGTAACCTAATTCAACTATTATTATTCATTAATTATTAATTACAAAATATTTACAATAAAAATAGCTCTCAGAAGCCGTAGAATTTATTCTATTTATTTTATTTATTATTATTTGTGTTGATACCCATGACTTTGGAAGGATACCTATGGGGATCAAAGCCACAACATTTAAATGAGCTGTACCACCACCCAGCAGCACTAGCACCCGTCGCCATGCTCTGCTCCTTGAATTACAAATGAACACTACAGGTATTTAGGACAGGCTGTTCCACAAATTTCAGCATAATAGTTAAAATACACTCAAGGATATATCTAAAAACAAACATCAAATAAAGGCAAATTTTGTCATATAGACCTCTCAGTCTAGCCATACAGATACATTGTTAATAGAATATGGATAGCAGAAAAGTCTATCCATATCATACAAAATAAATAAATCAATTTAAAAAACAAGTTCTGTATGGAATTCGTATCAGTGGATGTGAAAGATTGAAAGGCAGATTAAATAATTTTAACATTACCTTAATTTCCAAGTGGACATCTATTGGACATCTAAATACTGCTTTACTTTTTATTTAGTTTGCATCAAGGGAATGTATTAGTGTTAAATTATCCCAATGTTTCTATGTTGTTGTCTAAAGAGGTAACTTTATTTGACAATAAATAGAAAAATAAAACAAATAAAATATACATGTTTCAGGTGTACAGAATTTTTCACATCACTCTCGACATAAAGCAATTTTTTGTCATCTGAAGCAACACACATTTTCTTAAAGTATTCCCATTACATGTAATGCAATTTAGAGCTCTTAGACATAATCCAAACAGAATCGCTACTCGATCCTGAACAAACACCTCAGGATGTCACACAGTATAGATATCAGACATCAGACTGACAGGCGACAAACCAGGGGTGACAGGTTCCAAAATCGCATTAAAGTAAATGAGAAATGAAGCAAAAATAAATTAATTTTGGAGTAAAGGACAGATTTGGCAAAGCTGGAATGACTTGGCGTGACATTTAATGTGTCTTTTTAAAAGACATGAGGAGACATTTTAAGTGTGCACACACCTGAACAGTTGAATTTGCCATGGAGTTCAGTATGTGAAGGAAGATTAGAAGTTAACAAGAGAAGCATAGGGCCCTCACACTAGTAGTTACACAAATCTAGAAACACGTCTGATCCATGTCTACTGTGTTGAGATTCAGTTAGAAGGTCAATTCTGAAAAATCCATCTTCACAAGATTATATCCCAGGTCCACACTAGGGAAAATGTGATTTTTGGCATGTTAAATTTAGGGACAATAAGAATTGGGCATGGTGTTAGAATCGTAGACATTACCAATTACCATGCCAGCTACGGTCAGGTTCGAACGATGCCCCATCCTGGAGCTAGCAGGGTTGGTGACTCCTGTGTCACCATGGCCCGTTTCATGTTTTCTGTGCAGTTTAACCCTGACATGGCATGACATTGATTATTCAGTAGATTTTTTGTCCTGTCAACCTAACTAAGCACAGACATTTTTTATTTGCTCATTACTGTGCATATTAAATTCCTAGTTTATATATAAGGTCTTGTCGGTCATTGACATTGTGTAAGTGTATGTCCGGTGTTAGGTGTTTCATGTTTCTTAGTCAACATACTCATTGGGCTTTGGCCCATCATAGCCTGTTTATTTTGTTTTTAAAGTGTTTCCTGTTTATTAAAAGGGTGTTTACATTTACATTGCCTTTGCAGTTGTCTCTGTTCCTCCTACGCCATATACAGTCGCAGAATGACTGACCTTGAATGCAAAAAGAGACAGTGATGGAAAAACAGCACAAGAACATCACTGAACAAGGTAGAAGCCTATCGGTAACTGGTAGATGAGGACGACTGCTGCGACGAACTAGATGCTAGCCTTCTTGCCACCCTCGATAGCATCCAGCCGTATGGAGACTATCCACCATATCAGACGTCAGAGTGATAGAAAGGCTACAGCCCCTTCGTCTTCCCTTGCCGGGTGTTGGGAAAATACGGCAGGGTAGATGGCACTGGATACAGATTGATGAAGGAGGAAAACACCCAGCTGTGGGCACATGCTGGCTAACCCCCGCAAACATCAGTCTGGTAGACTAGGGACATCAACCCTAGTTTCCCGAAGCATTTTTTGAGGACAAGGGCTCTGGTCAGAAGACAAATGTGAGGAAGAGGAACTGATAAGCTGGGAGACAGACGAGGACAGCGGAGAGGAGTCAGACCAGTCGGCGGAAGGTAAGAGGGACAAGGTGTGTGTGTGTGTGTTTGGAATCGTGTTAGTGTAAGTTAGTGAATGTGTACATGTGCATGTGTGTGTGCAGTCTAAGGTTATGACTTCTTGCCATACTATTCCCCACTACCCCCACCACGCTGAAGGACCAAGCTCCTTCAGAAAAACCAAAGTTGATCGCTCATAGCTAGTCATTATCAAGGTGACAGCCGGTAGAACTTCTAATACATTATGTCTGATTAAAGTCTAGATCGTCTCTGTCTGAAGCTCACGGGGGGGGTGAGTCTTTCACATAGGTGACATCTTCATCTCTGCTCAAAGAGTGATTTCTCTCGAGACATTATTGAGATGAAACGCATATATTGCCCGTATTGCTCACTGCAATAAAACAATTCTCACTCCTGATACATCTTAATTTGACTTTTGGACATTTGATAGGACTATTGGTTAATTTAATAAGTTCGATTGAAAAGAGATGGCATTCCGGGATAGAATACAATTACTTTGTCTGGAGAGTCTCTGGGAGTCATCTGCCATCTGTCACTGAGACACAAAGTTTAGCTCAAAGAAGAAAAACAAAGTCCTGACATAGTCCTGCAAACTACTGCATTGGGTCTGCCTGAAGGAATACAATGTGCACACTTTAACAAATCAAAATGTTGTTGTAGAAAAACACAATGCAGCACTGACCCGAGTGTGTCTGTCCTTGACCGAATGCTTCAATTTAATGTTCCAATGGAAACTGAAGAGGGACACCGTGCACTGGGACTGAGCCCTGGCACAGCTCACCAGTGTGGCCACGATCAGCGAAAATGACATGTCCACCCTTGGCTACCAGCCATTATGTACCAGCCTGAATTACTCTACAGTTAGTGATATAGAGTCCCCTTCTCTTCATTTTATTCCATTCAGATAGCCTTCCGGGTTTTGTTTCCCTGCAATTCTCAGCATATATCAGCATAATGTACTTCACATTGCATTGTCATATTTAACCTTTGGGGGGGGGGTTACGGTGCAGCATGCCAAAAATAAGGCTTCAATTAAGCTTGGGGGATGACGGGTTGGGGGGCATCTTAAGCAGTAACCCAGTGGGCTCAATGAGCGGTTATACTTATCGGCCTGTCCCACATGTGCGCCATACACCGTGCAAATGACGGACAAGGCCGGGCGACAATACGGCACGCACGCTCCAGTCACCTGTTGTTGTTAGTACTGCGGGAACAAAGGCTGGCGCGGGCTGGAGCTCACCAAGGCCCTGCAGCCGACGAGGCAAAGCCAGGTAATGAGGAGCTCCATGCATATGGATGAGAGCCACAGTAAGAAATGGCAGGCAGGCGAAGGCTGCTGGGTGATTGACAAACAAGATAAACAATAATAACAAGCAAGGGCCAAGCCAGAAGCTCCCGCTCGGGTACGGCCAATCACAAATCAGTGGGTCCCAGCTGGAAGGGTCGTTGCTGAGG
>JACXGM010002547.1:27763-46399 GCA_016801145.1 Umbra pygmaea
GTGTGTGTGTGTGTGTGTGTGTGTGTGTGTGTGTGTGTGTGTGTGTGTGTGTGTGTGTGTGTGTGTGTGTGCGTGTGCTTTAAAATATGTATAAACAGAACCTAGTACACCTATGGAGAATTCCACCAAAATTCAATTGCTTGGAATACGTGGGCACATGATCTGCTGTGGAGGATGGCAGCAGACATCCAGGTGAGAAGATTCTACCCCTGAGCTGTGTGCCTGCAATATGATGCAAGTGTGAACACTGGCATGTAATTGGTTCATAATAATGCATTAGAATGTCTGTCAGTTTTCTATTTCACCACACACGATTCATACTACATTTTCCCTCCGCACGTATGCTTTCCACACAGGTAGTCTCCATGCAAATGACCCATGTATTAAATGTAATAGCACCTACAGTGGGGACACATTTCTATACATTACATTTACTGTTCAATTAAGGCCATGTCGATGAAGGACATGATAGTGAAGTAACTTTGACAGATTCTGAGGACATAACGACCCATCAGAAACATAGAGTGGGCACACACAAACAGTTAACAAACAGTATATATCATTTATTTATTTTTATTATTAGTAGCTTCAATAACTTACATGAATATGCTTTATCTACAAAGTGTTTTATACTGCAACATGTATGAAGGCGTGCAGTAAATGTGCTTAGAGTTTAACAGTGACTAACTGTTGCCTTGGGCCTTGCCACATTGTGAGAAGCATTCACTTAAAAAATGCTATTCTATTTACCATATAAAAGTTACAAAGTGCAGTTTGCAAATGTGTTTCTGGAAAGCTCTAAATGTAGTGGGGGGTAGATACAATTTAGGGAAAACAAAATAAAGCATGTTCCATTTCACACTAAATATGCACCTAGTTGCACTCTTGGAATACTTCTTTCCTCAGTTCCTCCGATTCCTGCATAAATACAGATCTACACAAAATGGATAATAACTTTGAGGATATTGGTTGGCGTGGCACCACTTCAAGTGTATGACATCTAAAAGACCTCTATCAGGAGATTCTGTTTTTATTTTTAACAATAAATTTTTTCATTTTTCTTTTGCATTGATCTGTGTCCCCACAATTTGCTGAACAAGCATGAATGCATTGATAATTAAAAAAAAACATTAAATGAAGGGTCTGTATTTTCTTTTTTGTTGTTTATATAGAAAATACTGGTTTAGTAAAAAACAGTACCCGTTTAATAAAGGAAATAACGATGAAATGAGTCATCAACATACAGATAAATAAAAAAAGACCAAAAGAAGGTAGAGTAGAACAAAGGTAAGCTGTGAGCTTCGCCTTGTCGTCCGTCACATCAGATTCAAACAGTAATGGAAAACACAGAGAAAAAAAAGATAGAGAGCTCATGGGGTGAAAATAATCTCAACAAAAGGTTGGAGTCACAAATGGAACCCTATTCCCTTTAGAGAGTACTATTTCTGACCAGGACCAATAGGACTCTGAACATACACCTACATAGAACACTGTTCCAATGTAAAACATCATTCAGAACACTGTAACAATTGGTGCTTTACAGGTAAGGTGTATTGTCAGATGATTGGTTCGTCTGGCCGCAAATATCTCATATTTTGTATGGCAAGTCAAGGCGCTTCAGTAGCCTGGCTCCGCCCTCCTACGTACTTCATTTTCCTTCTGTACTAACTCTGGGTTTGCGGCATGTTCTTGGGTTCTCTCTGAACAATTTTTTACCAGTCTAATCAGCGAACAGAGGGAGTGGCTGAGACGATGACGTTGATGTCCTGCGCTAGTTTGAGTTGTAGCATGTCACGACCAAACTTAGCGATTGGTTATGGCAGGTCCAATAGTTTTAAATTTAACAAAGTACCCGCCTTCAAGGAAGATAACGCTTGTCAATGGAGAGTGGCCAGACTCTCTGTACAAATGAAATTTACGTACAAGAGTCTGGTAGGACTAGGCTAGCGCTTCAGTGCAGTTTAAATTAAATGTGTGCAGAAGGCAAAATTCAAGCAGGAGCATGCCTGCAAGTAGTGATTTATGCACCAAAATGAAAACTCGTAGTTGTTTAAGCTATTTTGTTTCATTGATGGTAAGTGCACAAAGAACTACAAAAACCTTAATGCAATGCATAACTTAACAAGCCAATCGTAGCCTAGTTTCGCCAAAGAGTAATTTTTCCAGTGGCTAGTTATATATCTTGGAGCTCCACCATGGGGCTCCGCTCCACTCATAGAACTGGAGTTACAGAATTTGAATAGGCAGCTAGCTAGGCCGAGAAAAATTGTGATTAAATGTGATCATCATACTGTGAAAACAATTGTGGCTGATTCAGAGCACAGACGAGTTTGTGCAGATACAGGCAAAATGAGGAAGGTTACTGCGAGACAAATTCATCGGATTAAGAGAGCATCTGCTAAAATGCCATTACAAAGCAGTGAACAGGTATTTGAAGCTGATATTTTACGCAGTTGTGCATAAACCTACTATTCGGCTACCCCTTACCAATGCTCACAAGCAGAAATGGTTGCAGGTGGCCCAGAAATACATGAAGACTAATATTCTAAAAGTTTTGTTTACTGATGAGTGCCGTGCAGATGGATGGAGTAGTGCATGGTTGCTGGATGGCCATCATGTCCCAATAAGGCTGCGGCGTCAGCAATGAGGTGGGTTTGAGTCATGATTTGGCCGAAAACTCATGCTGCAAAGAATACCTGTGTGTATTCACAGATGGCTGCTATCGACATAAAAGAAGAGAAACTCATGGTGTGGCCCCCATCCTCTTCTGACCTCAACCCTATTATGAACCTTTGGAGCATCCTCAAGCAAAAGATCTATAAGGGTGGGAGGCAGATTGCATCAAAACAGCATCCTGGGAGGCTATTCTGACATCCTGAAAAAGAAAATCTAGCAAAAACTCTCCATAAACTCACAAGTTTAATGGATGCAAAAATTATGAAGGTGATATCAAAGAAGGGGTCCTATGTTAACATGTAACTTGCCCTGTTAAGATGTTTTTGATTGAAATAGCTTTCTATATCAGTAAATAAGACCTCATAATGCAGCAAATTCAACAAATTACAATTTTTAGTTCTTTACAACCTATAATATGTTCTGAAACTCTGTTGTGCATAATAATTTGGAACAATGCATTTTGAGATTTTTATTTTTGAAAATAAAAATGTTTTCATTGGATGGTATGTTCTTTGAAATTTGACATAACGGTTGGTGACTTTTGCATCGACTAATTAGGAAAATCTGTGTAAAATATAATTTGCATAATAATTTGGAATGCAGTGTAATATACAGTCATATGCAAAAATGTCCATAATTTTTATTCATTTAAAACCCAACTAAATCCCAACTCCAAAAATTGTTGTTTTATGCAGGATGATGTCCTATGTTATTGAAAAATGTGTTATTTTGTCATTTTCACTTCCTACTTGCTGTCTGTGATATTTTTGGTCAAAAAGAAAGACCATTGTCGGCTTTGAGGCGCGATATCTCTGGCTGTGAGTAACACACAGAGATGTGCCACCACTCATTATTTGCGTCTAATTCTCCCCTTTCCAACGGTACCAAGCTTTAGTTGCGACGTACAGTTCGTGAGATAATCGCGTTTGACGCTCTAGAGCGTCAATCGACCTAGGAGGGTTAACAGCTTCTAGATGCTTCCTATTGCCTGTAATTAGTGTATGGATTCTGGTTGAAGGTATTTTGGACCATTCCTCCTTGCAAATCATCTCCAATTCAGTAAGATTTGATGGTTGTCAAGCAAGGACAGCACGCTTCAAATCACCCAAAATATTTTCAATGATATTCAGGTCTGGGGACTTGGATGGACATTCCAGAACATTGTACTTGTTCCTCTGCAAAAATGCCATAGTAGATTTTGAGCAGTGTTTTGGGTCGTTGTCTTGTTGAAATATCCAGCCATGGCGTAACTTCAAATGTGTGACTGATTCCTCTACATTATTCTCAAGTATCTTCTGATATTGAGTATAATCCATGTGACTCTCAACTTTAACACAATTCTCAGTACCGGCACTGGCCACAAAGCCCCACAGCATGATGGAACCGCCACCAAATTTTAATGTGGGTAGCAAGAGTTTGTCATGTCCCGCCACGCATAACGCCCACTGTAATGACCAAACAACTCTTTGTTTCATTAGTCCACAGTGCCTTCTAACAAAAAAAGCTGGCTTGACTAAGTGTGCGTTTACATACCTCAAGCGACTCTGTTTGTGCCATGTGTGCAGAAAAAGGCTTCTTCCGCATTATTCTCCCATACAGCTTCTCCTTGTGCAAAGTGCGTTGAATTGTTGAATGATGCACAGTGACACAATATGTTGCAAGATAATGTTGTAGGTCTTTGGAGGTAGTCTGTGAGCTGTTTTGACTGTTCTTCCCATTGTTTACCTTTGCCTCTCCATTATTTTACTTGGTCTGCCACTTCTGGCCTTAACAAGAACTGTGCCTGTGGTCTTCCATTTCCTTACTATGTTTGTTCCTCACAGTGGACACTGACAGCTTAAATCTCAGCAATAGCTTTTTGTAGCCTTCCCCTAAACCATAATGTTGAACAATCTTTGTGTTCAGGTAATTTTAGAGTTGTTTTGAGGCCCCCATGTTGCCACTCTTCAGAGGAAAGTCAAAAAGAATGACTCTTGCAATTGAAAAAAACAATTGTGTGTTCCAATTAATCAGTGCTAGGTAGTTACAGGTATTCAAATCAACAAAATGACAAGGGTGCCCAAACATAATGCACCTGTCTAATTTCGATTTGATGCATATGAATGTGCAATGAACCTCATTTCACTACTAAAATATGACTGTGTCATTCAGTTAAAGTATTTGATAGATCAAAATAAAATTGCTGATCTAAACAGCCAATCATTTAAAAATGAAAATCATGGAAATTGTCAGGAGTGCCTAAACTTTTGCATTTGACTGTACATGTTTAAGTTGGAGGTCTACTTTGCAGGCATGCGGCTAACATTTTGGTCACTGGCAGGTCTAGGTCATACACTATGCAGAACATATTTTGCCATTTGACCAGGAATTGACCCATGGTTCCACCAGACCTTCAGTGCATTCTCTAGCTGGAATGAAGATTAGGCTTGGTTTTAGTCCTTCAGTTAGAGAAGGTTCCAGATGCCCCGATCTAGAGAACAACATTGGCACAGTGGTGATGAAACCGATGATGCAATTGGATGAACAGATTTCAAAAATAGGTGTTCATATCCTGCACCTTAAAAGTTAAACAAAGTTTACATTTCTGTGATTATGTTCACCAACTATACTTCCGCAATTATATTTACACGTGCACAATTTGGACTCAGGGAGTCGCTGGAGAGCAATGTGTCAGGATAGATAATCTGACTTATCTAACCCAAATATTTGCAGTGCCGTGTGCAGGAGGACCGGGGATAGTCAGAGAAGCCATAGTCAGGTTCGAATCAGTGACTATCATGACATAGACTGTCCTGCAATGCAGTGACTTTGCCCACTACGCCACAATAATATTTTAATTGTTGACAAATACTTTTTTATATGGAATTTGTTTCATTCTTTGAAAGTAATCTCATTGGTCCTCATCTAGTAGCCACCAGTTAAGCAGACAGTCATTTTATAACATACTGTAATCCCTGCGCTTCCCAAAGACACATCCTATTCAGATGCACTAGTATTACTACCTGTACTACACAGCTGATTGACACTATTTCAGTATATCTGCCTAGTAGATAAGGATTAGTTTCAAGAATGCTTACTAACATCTAACAATCAATTACACATAACATCAGCTAGAGATACCTAAGCAACTGTCCGCTATCTCTCCAGTCTTATCAACACCTTGTCTGTTTGCAGGCCCAAAGGCTTGCCAATAACCAACAAGAGCAGGATATTGGAGGTAATTGAAAAAAATGTATGCAGTTAAGTATGAAGACCCTAAAAGAGGAATCTCTCTAAAGCAAGGCTGAATTGAGCTCACGTGGGAAGTTTAATAATGACCTTTATTCACTAATGTAGAATATTACTGGGTAGAATGTTGCTGCTGGTGGTCGACAAGATATATGGACCAAATGTACATCTACATAAAGTTGACATAATGTACAAACTTAAATTTTTGTGACTATTGTGGCTGTGTCATGGTTTTATTTGGAAAAGTGATCTAGGTTCTCAAATTGCTCTCTGGACTATCCCATCAGCTCCTATGAATCAATCAGCTATCTGCATATGAATCTTAAAATGTGTTTCTCAGTTTCAATAAGCTCAGACCGATGGAATCTCTGGGAACTAAACAGTTACATTTTTATAAAAAATTAAATAAAAACAGAAAGAAAGCAAAAAGGACTGAGTGGGAGTTTTAAAAACCAAACATAAACAACATTTGAGTTAATCTCTTGGCAGCATTACATAAATTCTTCAAATTTAACGCAAAGTGATGTTAGTGGAACATTCCTAACGAAAAACACATACCATCTCCTCCCAAGCCTGTTGTTTATCCAAGCCCCTACACATCATTTCCCCATAGGCGTTGGCCAACGAGCCATTGCAGAGTTAGCCTCTGTTAGTGCCTACGTGCTCAGCTATTTACCAAGATTCAGTTCAAACAATATGCGCATATTTATCCACGCTGGGCTTAAACACAATAAATTAAAAAAAGAGTCTTGGTATTTCCTTTTATAATCGAAAATCTTTTTTCTTCTCTTAATACTTCCTCTCAACAGCACATTTGCACACTACATGTCTTAATTACAAATGAATAAGCAGAGTAGAGCCGTGTATTCATTAGCCTTTCCTTTTGAAAAGGAGATGGGTTAATATTAAATACATTGGCCAGCATAAAACTTTCAGGATCCACTCGGATATTCTGCAAAACAAGCCCCCGGGGCGGCATCAACCGATGAGCCCCAGCTTTACCACATACACACACGCATGAGTGAGCGTGTGCATGCACGCTCGTACACACACACACACACACACACACACACACACACACACACACACACACTCGCACATGCAACAGCATGCAGACACACAAGCACACAAACTGGTGTGTGTGCAGTCCCTGCAAGCAAACAAACACACAGTGGATTTGACACACACACCAAAATGTGGGTACACTTAAAGATTTAGTATTTACTTTCCTCATCTCGGCCCAGCCTGAGTGGCAGCTAAGGCCTGGCTGGGAGAAAGAGGAGGACTAGGAGTTCTAGCAGCAAAGTCCTCAGAAGTTTCTTAAACTGGCCTCAAAGAGCCACTGACTGAGGTTGTTCTTTACGTCAAATCCGTAGCCAAGGAGAGAACCTTAGCGCCACAGAATACATCAAAACATCCACGGGATCCAGGGAAAACTGATGATACACACTCAACCTACCCCACTGACACCAACGTTCTCCCTGAAGTAGTGAAGCTTTCCATTTCCCTCCCTCTGCCCTGTGACAAGCATTCTCAGACTAACACTTTTTACCCAAAATTTGAATAACTCATTTGTGCGAGATATTTAGGATGTGGTCGTGCAAACGTACCTAGAAAATAACCCCTAATTGGCACGGGAAAAACTAATCCCAGTAGCGAGAAATGTCCCATTTCAATGGTTCATACATTCGCTATTTGCATATTTTTATTTCTTTGTGTGCATGCTTTCATGCACTGAGGTCAGCAATATGACAAGCATTGATGTGACAAGGCTAATTTGAAATTGGAGGCCAAATGGACATCATGGAATCATTTTCCCTGGCTGACAAGCTATATATAGTGAAGCCAGGACTGTGGCCTAGCTTTCATCTGATGCGGGTAGGAAAGCTGATTAAGGGCTCAAGAAATCCAACAAGCACTTCAGGGCAGTTAAGAACAGCATACAGTATGTCAGATAATAGTCAACCGCTGAATCGTCTTCCCAGTTGGAAGAACTTGAGGTTTTACAAATGGGAAATGCTAAATCAGAGCATGAAGATGACTCCCAAACACTTCCATTCTCACAAACAATAAATAAATACAAATGCAATTCAACATTCCTAAAAATAACCACACATTGGAAAAATGTCAATTATATTATTATCAACAAGACCTTAAAAATGCCTGCAAATTCTTGGAAAACTATTTTTGCTAACAAATCTCTTCATATGAATTGGCTTTTGAATTATTTGTAGCGGTAGTTGTTTTGCCCAGCTGTGCAGTGCTTTTTTTTACAGCTTTACGTCTCTTGTCCACTGTGTTGTTGCAGGGTATTATCTCCATAAGTAACCCAGCCTGCGATAAGCTCATTAATGATCTGTGCATTGTTGGCCGTCTTTTGCTCTGTTGGCACCGACCCGCACCAAGGGCACCGAACCAAATACCACCATTAAGCTTTCCCGACGGGGAAGACGAGGACTGCGAAGGGGGTCCTGCAAACATTGAGATGCCAACGAAAAGCCAAATGAAGACACTGTTTCCTCGGTCGAGTAACTGGCATACAAAACCTCCCCAGGGTTTGTTTTGTCAAAAATAACTGCAAGACTGAAAATAAACCAATTGAATAGAACAAGAGTGAAGTCTGTAAAACCAGCAGTGTTTGGCATGGTAACAGTTCAAGTTTGCCTCTTAGTCTAAATCCTTTGGTCCAAAGGGCATGCCGATACATCCTGGTATTTAAAATCTTCAAAAACAGTGTATAAATTGTGCTGGAGAATTTAGGGTTTTCAAAGATATCATTAAAAAGCTGTCAGTTCTAATCTCTTGTGTTTTACAATGCTCACAATCCACACACCAGTAATTTACAAGATATGGAACTATTTGATAAATAGAATAATATAGTATGTCTATAAACATAGTGTTTTAATACGTTATTTGCCATTTTTGAATGTCCTGGGGAATAGATACAGAGGAAGGAGAGGAACGAGCCAATTGAAAGCAGGGGATCATTAGGATGCCATGGTGGCCAGATTAGACATTTGACATGATGGCCAGTTTAGACATTTTAAATGATGGCCAGATTAGACAATTGCCCACAACACCGATGTTACAACCTCTACTCTTATGATTAAGTGCCGTGGGTTCTGTGGTAATGAGAGAGAAGGAATCCCTTTTAACGTCCCATCCGAAAGGTAGGACCCTGTTACAATACAAAGTCCCCTTCACTGCCCTGGGGCAATTCAATTTGGTATTTACGCAAAAAAGAGCAGTGCTTCCCTACTGGCCCTCCAACACCTCTTCCAGCAGCATTAGACTCCCATCCAGGAACCGACCAGGGCCATCCCCGATTAGCTTAAGGTGAAAACTAGCAGTGGATCTATACCACAGTTTTGTTACAGGTACAGTACAGTGTGTAGAACTCTGCAGAGTGAAAATTATACAACTACCAAAACCTGTAGAACATTTATTTCACAATATAAAAAACAGTTTAGATTGTTTTCTACACCATGCAGTGCAAATCTTGACAACCAAACAGGAATTTCGATGAGGACACAATGAATTGTGCTTCCACAGTGTTTGTGGACATGCCGGACCTATAATTGTTTAACTCATAGAAAGATTGTCTGCTATATTGTCTCAACCTTCCATAGTACAGTATCTATAATAATGGATCTGCATACCATTGTGCATACAATACTGTATCTACAACCAAGATAGAGTCTATAATTCTGAATGCACCTCCTAGATAGTGTCTATGATGCAGTATGTACCTACTAGATATGGTGTCTATGATGATGTATGTACCTACTAGATATAGTATCTGCAATATTATGGCTAGTGTCCATTGTGTCTATAATACTATTTCAAACTACCATAGTACCAACAATACTGGATATATCATATGTAATCTCACACAGTGTAAATGTTATTGTAGCAAAATAGTATAGTGTAGTACTGTATCTACAAACCAGTTCCACGGAGGGCCTAGCGTAGGCTGCTTTTTGGTCTAGACTGCCGGGTGCCGGGAATTCCTAACAATTAGTGACCTAATCAATCAGTCAGGTACAAGGTCAAAGTGAAAACCTGCAGACACTAGGCCATCTGTGGGAACGGTTTGACAACAGTGCCATAGATAGTGTTAATAAAATGCATCTCAGGTATATGGTGTCTAACTCCAATAGTGCATAAGACTGTGTCTAACTACCACTGTGTCTAACTACCACTGTGTCTAACTACCACTGTGTCTAACTACCACTGTGTCTAACTACCACTGTGTCTAACTACCACTGTGTCTAACTACCACTGTGTCTAACTACCACTGTGTCTAACTACCACTGTGTCTACAATGGGGAATCTAACTCTGAGATATACAGTAAACCCAGATACACATACATACCTCTAGTGCAGTGGTTTTCAACTCTGGTCCTGGGGACCCACTGCCCTGTACGTTTTAGATGTCTCATAGCTTCACCGCTGAGCCTACCAGGAATGTATGAGCATAGAAGCTTGTTTCTGTTTCATTTGAATTAGGTGTTGTATCAGGGAGACATCTAAAACATGCAGGAGAGTGGGACTTCAGGACCGGAGTTGAGAACCACTGCTTTAATGTATGAAAAACTGTATGACAGTACATCTAAAATAATGTTAAGTCTATATTGCTGATCACAGACAGTTTGTTTTCCAAACTTTACACATTTGTCAATGAGTAGTTTAATATGCATTTTTTATATTCATTAGATTTGTTTTCCCTTTCAGGGATGGGTGTGCTTCTGTTAAATTACTTTAAATGTCATTTGGTGTCATAACAAATGTAATTTGTTTCATAATTTCAACAGATCTAGTCTAACCATGAACTGATTTCATTCAAGCTGTTTCCCAACAATGGAGGGTAAATAGGTAGGAAAAGATTCAACAAATTAACACAGAAAGCTAGTAACTAGTAATATAATAAATGATGCTGCATACGTCTAGTTGTTTAAGAATTTGATTGTAGAGATGGATGTCGAGGAAAGAAAATGAAAAAAAGTAGTTTTTCCAGGTTCTCTTGGACTAACATCACAGGGCTTATGTGTCTGAACCAAGCACAGTTGTTTTAAAGTGTGGCTGAACTCCTATTACCGTATGCGGGCTGAATAAAGAGTGAGTCAGGGAGCACGAGCCCGGGGCTTCAGGTTGTGGCCTTGTCACGGTGTAGACAATTGGAGTTGAAGCTGAATCTACCACTCTACCGTTTCTCTGGGTGGGGATACACTCACAGACTAAGGGAGCATAGTCCTATAAATTGCATGTGCTGGATGGATGTTGCCGCACATTTGGTGAGAGTTCAGGGATCTGTACATCAAACTCTGGTGTGTTGATGGCACATGATGTAGAGTAAAGAGAGCCAATCACCTTTGAAATGTATTCCCCTTCGTGCAAGGTAAAGAGTTGTGTGCGTGGACATGTCAAGGCTGGCGCGCCGCAACGTTACGCTGACAAATTGTTACATTAGACGTGTCGCCATGAGGCCAGAAAGACGATGTGATTGAATGGGGTCTTTCAAACATTACGAGGCCTCACGTTCCATCCTCTTTCTCATGCTTAGATTCATTTCCCGCCCCCCTTATATGCATCACTCGCTCCTCACTGAAGGAGCCATAGTGGAGAACTAGTAAGGGTTCTCAATAAACACTATGCCATCTGCAAACATTGCTGCAGGTTCCCCCCGATTCCTACTGAGCAGGGAATCATATCAGTATTGGTGTGAATAGTAGACATTGTTTTGTTGATTTTTCCATTTCTATTGTCAATATGGCATTCATCCCATGCCCCAGTCCTCTGAAAACTCCTCTGTACTCACCTCTTGTTGACCGCAGCCACGGAACCCTCCTCACTCTGCCCTTTAACCTTGCCCAGCAGCGAATAGAGAGACAGGAGAAATGCCCATCTGAAAGTGCTTCTCTTCTCCTCAGGAAAACATTGTGAATCTAATACATATCTCAGAGCTCTGCTTCCATCGACATTCCCATCACCCTCCTCCACGTCTTATGGCGTATCATAACAGCTTCACCATAATCATTCGAGCCTGGGTGTACGTGGTGACATGTTTGTGTACAACGATGTGTGCGTGTGCAAATGGCAATCGGTGTGTGTCGGATAGGAAATGTAATGTGATTAATCAGCAGGGTGAATGGAGATGAGCTGAGTGGTGAGAGGGACCACATTCAGGGCCGTGGGAGGCTATCTATTCCCCCCAAACCGACTCAGCCACATGCTTCAGATAGACCGCTACTTAGCGACAACCATTCCCTCACTAAAGGCATCGCTCCAGCATGTGAGTCTGCCCGGCAACAAACTCCCATATGGGATAAGATGGCTTCCCAACAGCTGCTTCAAGAGGCGAATGGTGCTCAGGTGAGGGGACATTACGCGGGGCACGTTTGGCCTAAGGCGATGCTCGTGTGCGGCACAGGAAAGAGCAGTGGGTTGGGATATGGCAACCGTTGTGTTGACAGGTTAATCTCCTCTCAACGAACGGGCTGAATGGAGAAAAGGTCATGGTGGTGGTTTTTGGCTTGAGCCTGTGAGCTTCAATGTGGGCCCTGTGCTTTGGAAGATTGTGCGCCAATTAAAGGTTATCAGAGCTCAAAATAACAGTCCTTCAGGGGCGACTGTCGGCTAGTGAGAGAACACCTAAATATATGCAGCCGCCATCAAAAATATGAATACGCCATTGAATTAAATATTTTAATTTGCCTCCAAATATATTCATATTCAGTCAAACTAAAGGTTCTCCATGCCACCAAATGATTTATGCATATCCGGTTGGGGTTAAGAAAGACATTTGAGCATTTCGGAATGAGTCCACCTTTACTCCAAACCTGTTGTGATGGGATTGATGCCCACTAGTGGTCAGAAACAAAGAGAACGTGACAGCCAAGATACTTATTTTAACATAATTTTCACACCACCACACCTCTTTTCAACTCACACATACACACAGCCACACCCACTTCATATTAGACAGAAATGCATCGAAGGCAACTGGCTCAGTGATAGCAGTGAGAAAGGGATTGGGCGGGGGATGTCGATGGAGATTGCACCTCTTGTGCCAAGCCAATGCATCTGCACCTCAAACGAGACGCCCTGTTTGCAATTATCACATTCTCTCTCAGACAATGAATAGGGAAACAATGCCTAAATGGGCTGCCCCTAGCGAGATCATCAATCACCGCAGAAACAAAGGCTTTTGCCAAGCCATGTCCTGCTCCATCTATGATGAGTAGTTAAGTGGGAGGACCCTTTGGTCTGTGAGAAGAGACGAGCCTGAAGGAAAAAAACAGTCCGAGCCACACTTAAAATGGGGTCGTACAGACTGCCCACCAGTCATTAAAACACCAAGGGGTACCTTAATGGATTAAAACTGCTCAGCGCACACATGCACACACACATGCAGGTCAGATGGCTAACTCACCTGAATCAGTGACTCACTCAACCTCTCTTCGTCCACCTCCAGCACAATATCCCGGATCTCTTCATATGGCAGCCGGAATGAGCCCAGGAAAATAGCTGTTGTGGTGGAAAAAAGGGAGGAAAAAGTCATATTCCGCTTTTGTATTAGTATACATTTTTTTGTGAGTGGTGAGTTTAAAGGAGACTTTGCACCAGGCATTTGCCTAACCAACAAAATGAACACAGAGCAGCCCTGTCCCTTCGAACAGTACCACACAAACAGCCCTCCTGTGGGACTGTGTTGTCTGCCGGTCGAAAACACCAACATTTCCTGGCATCAATGTACGCCAGTCGAAATAACAGCAATTGCGGAGACCGTTTAACAAGTAATCACTTGATATGTCAATCCCCTAACCTTTGGTTAAACTGTGGTTGCAAGATAACACAGGGAAGGGAATCTCTAGTAAGTAATGCTAGTGCAAAGTCTCATGGTGGCTGAGGGGGGTTCAATAATCGCTGATCGGCTACATCTTAGAAGGTTTACAGTTAAGACAGAGTCCTGACAAATGGACATGAGGAGACTGCCGAATAGGTGTTCAGGGGCAAGCCAAGTCTCCATTCGGGCCTGGATCACATCATCAACATTGTACAGCACCCTGGACCCTACGCTGACTGTATTTTGTCCCAACAGAACCACAATGACACCATTTCCACCATAGGCCTTTCCCACCTGGACCAGAGGAACACTTATGTGAGAATTATCTTTGGCTACAGTACTTTTTCCACCATCTCGAGCGTGCCCTCCAAACTGGTAAGGAAGCTGGGAGATCTGAGCCAAAGCTCAAGAGGATCCCTGAAAGGTCCAACCCAGGTCCATCCACATCACCTCCTCCGATTTGATCGCTCAACACAGAGGCCTGTCTGATGACACACTGGTAGGCATGGTTTTCAACAAGGCAGCGGACAGTCTACAGAGACTTTGAACTGTTACGGAGGAGTTGCAAGTAATAATCTACAATGATAAAAACTAAATTGATCGTAGACATCACCAAGAAAACTCAAAGTTCCTCTGCATCCATATAGCTGAAGACCAGGAACGGACACACACGGACACACAGGGACACACGGACAGACACAGACAGACGCAGACAGACGCAGACAGACGCAGACAGACGCAGACAGACGCAGACAGACGCAGACAGACGCAGACAGACGCAGACAGACGCAGACAGACGCAGACAGACGCAGACAGACGCAGACAGACGCAGACAAGATGCAGACACACTGACACACTGACACACTGACACACTGACACACTGACACACTGACACACTGACATACTGACATACAGACACACACAGTCTTCACTTACTCACAGTCACCAACATTTATATTTTACATTCATACACACATTGCATTCCTACAAACATTGGTGCTGAAAAATGGTTCACTTTCCATTATTTCTACGCTGTTAACATGACGGACACATGGACACACGGACACACACACCGACACACGGACACGGACACACGGACACCGACACACGGACACACAAACACACGGACACGGACACACGGACACGACACACGGACATGGACACACGGACATGGACACACGGACACATAAACACACGGACACACAAACACACAGACACGACACACGGACACACAAACACACGGACACGACACACAAACACACAAACACACGGACACGACACACAAACACACGGACACACGGACACGACACACAGGCACAGACACACTGGCATGGACACATGGGCACGGACACACGGGCACAAACACAGACACACGGACACCGACACACAGACAGCGACACACGTGTGTTTCTACAGCGCTAGTTTGACTTTTTTTGACCTTAGGAGTTAGATGGTTTCATTTACTGCATTGATTAACAAGGCGAAAGCCTTTCAAACACACTCTGCTGGAAGTGACCAATAATACTTTTATTTAAATTGTGTTTAAATTTGGATGAGGCCCTTAGAAGGAATGCAGATCTGATGGCTGGTAGGCAGGTACATGTGGGAGTAATGAGTGTTTTCACAACTGCTACGACAGGCCTTCTCCATGCCAGTCCAATTCCATGGGACCTTCTCACCAAATTTTCAGGAATGGGTTCTTCAAAAGATGTCTACAGTATCTGGATTTCATATTTTGCAGAGGTTTAAATACATAGATTTATTTTGAATAGAAGAGAGCAATCAACTCAAAAGGGGATGCCATATTCCATCTTTCGGTGGATATAATCCTATCAGATTGGCGAAAATGAATGTTTCCAAAATCTGATTCTGATATCCATTCTTCACTTTGGGAGTTGCATGAACTTTTAACCTGTTCTTCTACTGATACACACTTTCAAAGCAGAACATTCACTCATTAGTTTAATTAGTACACCACCGATCCATGTCAAGAAATACAGTAAGTCAAATCAGCAGAAAGACATAGAATGGGGGAAACAAGTGAAACTAAACATCCATTTAACAAACAGCTTGTTTAGGACAGATATCGAAGGCTAGATTCATCAAGCTTACCTACAATATTAATTATTCTGCATCAAAGAACAGTGGAATGCAAAACAGAATCTAGTTAGGCACAGCTAATCAGCCCATGGCAACATAGCCCCCATTCCATCCCAATTGCTATGGAGGTCTATCCCACTGCCCAAGCAATGTTGGTCCTGGTAGATCCCTGGATGGGGAACCAGATGGTGATGGAAGGCCAGTAGTCCTTGCTCTGCCCAGGGTTGTGTATTTCAGGTGGAACTTTAACACCGAGTCCTATTTCACTGTGATCAACAAAAATCTCTTCCCACTTATTAACATTTGTGTCATTTCCAAATTTTATGCCAACATCACAACCTAATCAAGGCCAGCTTATTAATCTCCTACCATTGCACCTTTCCCACCGTTTGGCTCTTAGTCAACATAGTGGTATATAATGAATAAATAAATCAACAAATAAATACATTGCAGGAGACAACAACCCCACATTCACTTCGATCAACTAAAACCATGAAGCAAAAATGCTCCAAACAATGTAACAGGACAACTGAGTAGGTGAAAACATTGTCTGGTCTGACAAATCCATGTTTAATTTATTTGAGTAGGCTGCAGAGTCTCTAAACCTAAACCCAAAAGAACATTACTAGGCTATGATTGGACAGGATGTTTGCCTCATGAATGTACCACATATTATTATGCAGTAATAGTACAATGCCTTCACCTCAGCACCCTGGTGGGAAATTTGTGACACCTTCAAAAAATCCATGCAATTAAGAATTCAGAATTTCCTGAAAGCAAATGGATCTGACTCAATACTAGATGGGTGAACCTGATGAAGCCCACGAAGTGCTTTGATAAAATGTAATTAGATCTATCATATTACGATACTAAGCAAATCAAGTAACCAATGGACAGAGACAGAAAAGACACCAAAGATCAACATTTCCCAAGATATTCTTCCAAAAGTGCATTTTGGCAGTAAGATAGTGTGATGAGCGTAAATTAAACACCTTTATGAATTTGAACACCCACAATGACTAAATCTAAGAAGGATCACACCTAGCATTGGCCTCTACCAAAATAACAAATGTGTTTTGTGGATTAAGGCAGCACACAAATGAAATAATCTACAATGAGAGGCTCGATACAGAGCTAAATGTTCTTAAAGTTTCTATATTTTTCATGAAAGGAAAATGTATAAAATAATTACAAAGTTCAACTGTGGGTAGTTGAACAACTTGAAATGTATAAAACAGTGCTGTTACATTTTAATTGCTGTAAAATAAGTTTTAGCTCATCTGATACATCATTAGTCTAATTTACACTTTTGCGCATGAGTGAAATATGTGACATTCCTTTCAACAAGTTGCTGCCTGACAGATGCACACACAAATGTATTTCTATTTCCTGTTTCCATGAAACCATTGGACCCATAATGTATTCTGAGCACTTCAAACTTGTAAAGTGCGTCGACAACTGCGACATCAACTGCCAAAATAAAGATAAAACCTAGGGCTCGGAAGAACAACGAAAAGCTTCTATACAGTTTGGCAAAGAGATCGGATTCGGAATGAATTCCGGGGGACTGAGAGAGGGAATATGAAAAACCTAAAACAAACTTACAGTCAAAAAAACATATATTCTATCATCCAATCATTCAGTCAGATGGTAGACTTTGACAAAGGAGTGAAAACAATGTTAAAGCACAAGACTATGCCATGTCTATTTCGGGAGATGAACTTGGCTGGCGCCAAAACGCGCCGGTCGAATTCCCTGTGGGCAGCCGTTGAGTAGCACAGTAAAGCATAAGTCAGTTGTTCTGTGGGATGTGCATTTGTCTTGTGCAGATGGATCACTATGTACTTTGTGGGGGAGGGCCACTCCTGATCTGGAGCTCATCTCATCTTGCTCCATGTGTGTCCAAAAATACAAAGTAGTACACTTTAAGTAGTGCATATCCAAATGGTCAAAAACAACACAATAGGGTGCCATTTGGGTCTGACCAGAGCAGATGGGATGACTAGTAAGAACCCCAGACTCAATACTCCTGTTCCAGCTGGAGTGGTCCACGCCTAGTCCCTATGTTACAGTGGAAAATTAAACATCTTACAGATGACTGAAGTGACACTGCATTGTGTTAAACATGGACAGTGTCTAGATACCTAAAAGTAGACAGAAATGTTTAAGTGTTTGTTCAGAGGGCACTTTCCTGAGAGGACTACTGGGCGTCTGAGTCAGTTCGCGACTCAAGAGTCATCATGGCATCTATATACACATTACTTAAAACAATACCATCCATAACCCATTACCAGTTACATGGCTAATAAGAACATCCGTAATATAATCCATCCCGTTAGTAAATATGACCAAAGTTACTCGCATTTATAACATGCATGCATTTAGTGAAATGTTTATTGGGTTCAAGCAAGTAGACTGCACCTACTTGAATCATATGGCCGTGGCTCGTTAAATAAAACAGGCATTGAGGTGATCTAACACTGCAAAGGGAAACGAGGTGATGTAAGTGACATAGCCAGGTCAGCTATTTACAGTGTTTCGGAATCTGCCGTTCTACTGGGAATCTCATCTACAACAGTGTCCAGGGTTTAAGTGAACGGTGGAAACAAAACACATCCGGTCAGTGGCTGTTGTGTTGCGAAAGTGGCATTTTTGCAGTGTAATCCTCGGTCTTCCACTCGCTCGCTCGCACGCACACACGCACGCACACACTCATGCACACACGCACAAACAGACGCACACACACACGCACGCACACACACACACACACACACACACGCACACAC
>JACXGM010002548.1:0-46214 GCA_016801145.1 Umbra pygmaea
CTCGTTCTTCATGTTGTAATCTGCGTCATCAGTCTTCATCGCATGTGTCTCCAGAACAGTGTAGATCTAGCTTCTTTAGTGGATTTCTAGCCTTTACTAGTTTCGCCTTCAGAATAATAGCGCTTGATTCAACGCGATACACATCGCGTAACAACAAAGGAAACATTGCACATTTCGAAAATATGCCACTAAACTCTATAAGAAAAGTGTGACATTTACTTACTAATATTTTAATAAGACCATTTACATTTGCAATCTGGATTGCTTATATAATAAATAGACAGAGTCATTGTCGCTAGCATCGTGAGCCCAGTGTGCGACAGTAATAATCATCCGTGCGGAACCACCGTGCGCAATACAACGTTGGTAACATTGATTAAACGAAGACTCGAGTCAAGTCATTTTGTTTCGACATATTTTTGTAATCGAGTTATTCGAGGAATCGTTTCAGCCCTACTGGGGAGGTAGCGTAAACTCAACAAGGAAAGGGACACCTTCCTGATAAAGTGCAATAGCTCAGTATGGAGTTTGTAAATGTTGTAAAAAAAGGATATGTACTATTATTTGTAAGATTTTTTGTATTAAGCAATAAACGAACAAGAAAAAAAATCATCCT
The DNA here is from genome assembly GCA_016801145.1 of Umbra pygmaea. NCBI lineage: Eukaryota > Metazoa > Chordata > Actinopteri > Esociformes > Umbridae > Umbra > Umbra pygmaea. The sequence continues at coordinate 617 of JACXGM010002548.1, forward strand.
GCCGAATTTTCCGCCGCTCCTAGCCTAATTTGTGATTGGTTGTAATAGTTGTTCGTCTGACGGGAACACTCAACAGAAATTGTTCCCTCTACTTCATAATGTGCTAAAAATTCTCACCAGACCTTGGGTAATGCGAGACTAATAGTGAGACAGTGAGATGCTCTTACGGAGATGTTGGTGTCCTTGTTGAGAATCACTTGGAGGAGGTGTGGGGGGAGTATGGGCGGGGCTTTAAAGCGTTCTTCAGGTCTGAACATGTACTGGGCCTGTCCATATGGCCCTGGAGGAGAGCTGGACAGATCTGAGAACAGAAACCCATACAGCTATAGGTCATTCATCTACATTTAGCAGACGCTCTTATCCAGAGTGACTTACAGTAAGTGCATACATTTTAGAGAAACAACGACAACTCAGAAGTACGAACATTCCATATTTAAAGCAGTGAATGGGGTAAGGTCTGTGCTGGAACGAGGATCAAATAAATACAGAACATTTTTTAAAACGACAACAGACGTAGTGGTTGTAGAACGTGAAATGTAGGTACTCGTTGGAAAGGAGTGTTTCAGAAAATTTCTGAAGATAGAAGTGTTGTTGTTCTAGCCATTAGTGGAAGCTGTTTCCACCGTTGAGGAGCCAGGACAGTGTTTTGACTGTGCGATAGAGAGCAGACTTCCCGAAGGTACGGGATAGTACCTTTAAAGGGTGATGATGCTTTTCACCAATTTAAATAACTTATCATTACCACCTAATCATTCATGAATATGTCATCCTTGTTCTGGACGAAATGGCTGACTAATCCGGACTTAATGTTGGAGGGTATGCAGCCCTGTCTTACTTTACTTGACATGTACGGATCGGAGATTACAGAAAGGACACTCGGCCTGAGTGACGGTGGCAGCTGTTGGTGAGTACAGGGCTATGCTCAAGCTAAAGTGAAAACAGAGCATCAGAGCAGCTACTGACCTGAGGTGTCAGTGGACTCCAGAGAATCAACCTGCAGAGCGTCAAACACCTCGAAATCTGACTGTTTCACCTGAATCACGTTGTTAATGGTACCCAACTGGCTGGTCACGACTGCCTGCAGGATTAGCGGTTACAACATATTAAGCATTACATCCAGTCTTACTGCAGATACATTTAAGAATGTCAGAATATGTTATTTAACATTCATTCACTCAGGTTAGCCTGAAAATCTTACATTTTAAATCCACTTAAACAATTACAAAGACGTTACCTCAATTTGTTCAAAATTTACCTGCATGGATTTGAGAAATGCTACTTCTGTTTAGTCAGAACCAAAGATATGGAAGAAAGGACTGAACAATCATGGTATCATGAGGGTTTGTTCATACTATTGTTAAAAAGCTTTCTGTTTTGACTTCTATTGAACTAACCTCATCTAAAATCAGTACTTCACCAGTCAATGTGTCTATATAATCAAGTTAGAAAAAACTAAGCAACTGAAGACAGTAGCTTTTACAACACAGACATGAGATGCATTTAAAAAAAGAAAAAACATACGTGAAAATAAATCAGAATATTCTGCATTCCATACTGTAATAGATAGTCATATTGTATTTTAGGCAAGATGCCCATGTGGTGTTTTACCTCTGAGGGGTCATGGAGCCACTGTCCATCCACAAAGAACTTATACTGGTGCTCTCCCTCTGGAAGATCCAGGATCGCTACAAAATCATTGTGGCTAGGGAGGGAAATCTGCGTTAATGCACTATTCACCACATCTGAATGTTATCACTAATAAAGGGATAATCTGCGTTAATGCGCTATTCACCACATCTGAATGTTATCACTAATAAAGGGATAATCTGCGTTAATGCACTATTCACCACATCTGAATGTTATCACTAATAAAGGGATAATCTGCGTTAATGCACTATTCACCACATCTGAATGTTATCACTAATAAAGGGATAATCTGCGTTAATGCACTATTCACCACATCTGAATGTTATCACTAATAAAGGGATAATCTGCGTTAATGCACTATTCACCACATCTGAATGTTATCACTAATGAAGGGATAATCTGCCCTAATGCACTATTCACCACATCTGAATGTTATCACTAATAAAGGGATAATCTGCGTTGACGCACTATTCACCACTTCTGAATGTTATCACTGATAAAGGGATAATCTCATGGACCTCTTATTGAGCGGGATCTTGTTGCCCCAGTTGTTGAAGGAGCCAGCGATGTAGACCTCCTTCCCTCCTCCTGACCAGCGGATCACTGTGGGTCTGGACTGAGGCCCGGTCTTCACCAGGTCATCCAGGTCAGGCTCGTCCTTGTCTGATGCCTGCAGCAGGAAGAGAAACGCCGTTATAATCACAATGCCAGATTACGGGAAATTAACTAAACATTTATTTTATTTAGGGAAAGTGGTCAGGTGAAGCCATTTATTATCCCATAATTGTGTGCCCTTCTTAAATCATAATGATAACTGAAATCACCCAAGAGGCCCTGATGTACAGATCCTTGAATTATTCGCCTGATAATACACATGCACATTGACAAACACAGGATTAAAGGTCCAGTCACACACGTTTTCTACCCAGCAAAGGTCCAAACATTTGATATTCACATTTTAGTAATTTAGCAGATGCTGTTTTCTACAGCAACTTACAGTACATTTAAGAAAAATTCAGTAAAACAACCCCACCTCAGTACACCGCATTCCAAATTATTATGCAAATTATATTTTACACCGATTTTCCTAAATAGTCGATACAAATGACAGTCAGTATACATTTTTTTTTTGACACAGAGGTATTCTTTGCAGCATGTGACGGTGCATTGTCATGCATGAAGATGATTTTGCCACGGAAGGCACGGTTCTTCTTTTTGTACCATGGAAGAAAGTGGTCAGTCAGAAACTATATACTTTGCCCATGTCATTTTCACACCTTCAGGGACCCTAAAGGGGCCTACCAGCTCTCTCCCCATGATTCCGTCCCAAAACATGACTCCGCCACCTCCTTGCTGACGTTGCAGCCTTATTGGGACACGGTGGCCATCCACCAACCATCCACTACTCCATCCATCTGGACCATCCAGGGTTGCACGGCACTCATCAGTAAACAAGACTGTTTGAAAATTAGTCTTCATGTATTTCTGAGCCCACTGCAACCATTTCTGCTTGTGAGCATTGGTTAGGGGCAGTGATACCACAAGTTAGTGTAAAATAATTTTCTGGGTTGAGTTCACAACTTTTGGGAAGTTCCTCAGTAAGACCCTATTGACAAGCTAAAAGCAGTTCATAACTTACCAGTGATCTATGAAAAACTAAAACATGACTACACTGTAAAAAAGGTTGTAATTTGACAGGAAGTTCATTGTAAAAGTTTAGTGTTTTTACCTTCAATTGGAACAATGGGAAACATCCTAAAATTACAGAATTTAGACAAAATTAAATTTGAAAACTAATGTATTGTTTACTTTACAAGCATGAATATGAACTGAACAGAGATTTAAAACAACATTTTTATGAATGTTTCTACTGCAAAATTACAAAATGAGAACTATATTCCACCAAATAAAAGACTTGAATGAAACTTGCCAAAGTTATGAACTACTGCATAAAATGTTGTTTTTAGTGGACTATAAAAACAGAAAATGTATTTGTCTTGGGCAATATGCTTAAGCAAGACTTTTGTTCACCCCCCAGTCACCCATCGCCAGGTCAATGATGAGTAGAAACAGCCACATCCTCTATTTAAAAAACTTTAAGTGTGCTTTTTAAGTATGGAGTGCAAAAGTTTGGTAACCAATTGGTTTAATAGGAAAAAGCTACTGTGCATGTCTTTACAGCCCTCATAAAACAAACAAACTTGTTCCACTGCAGGGCAGTTACCTTGGACGACTCTTGTCCATGTGTGTTGAAGATATTAGGATCATCGGTGCTGTCCACCATCTTGCTGGGCTCATGGTCTTTATCACTGCCTCTGCTGTCTGAACGGTGGGCCTTGGCACCATGTCTGTCAGCAGACATCCGGTCACCAGTGTTACCCATGATACTTCACTTAATCTCCAGCCAGGATAATCTGAAAGAAAAGTCTTCAACACTTTACACTTTACAAACGTGATAGATTATGTCAACAGCAAAAAAACATAGGATAAATTAGCTACATTAAATAGTTGGACCACTTAAGTTGAGGCTTACGAGGCCAATAGAAGTGGATGTGAAAGCAAATCTGCATGTGTTGTCAGTAGGGTCACAGAATGGCTGGCAAAGCTGACCAGGGAACACCTATGACGGTCCTGCATAATGACTTCAGCTATTTAGCCCGCTACTCCTGAGAGGCTACAGCAATCTAGATTTAGCAAAACCGACTTGCTATGGCAAAAGCACCAGAAATAGAAGTACTCTGCTTGCCCCAACTGTAGCTGGCAGTCAAATCATGAACACCAAAAAGTTACACTAATACTGTAGCTATCTGGTCCGTTTTGTACCACCCCACGACCACCAATCATGACTAGTGTAGCCACTTTAAGACTTTAAGTCTTAAGTCTACTGTGATTCAATGATATAAAGTCACAGGATAACGCAAACTAACTAGCTACTGTAGTGTTATAGCTTACCGACGTTACCGTTAATCGCTAGCTAGTTATGTTAGCTCGTCCCTCTCTGGTCGCAGCAGGAAGTATTTATAGTTGACTGTCAACACCTGGTCTATACTTGGGAATGTCATGCCAAGTGTGATTATAATACCATCATGACATGTCTGTGTGCGACAGTTACTCACCAAATGACAAACTGAAGTGTTTAGCACTACCTGTATGGCCACCTCTTCAACATATTCTTCTGTTTCACAACTGAGAGGAAGAGGCGGAGCCTGGAGACCGGCCCTAGCGTGTGAACTACTGCAGGGTTTGTTTATTGATTTGTTTGTTTGTTTGTTTGTTTGTTTGTTTTTAACAGCACAGCAGAGGATACTGAGAACACGTAAACAGAACAGCCGAAAGGATTTATAAATTACAAGAGGAAAGACACAATTTCTCATTATATTATATAATAAAGGAATAGACACTCAAGACATATTTTAAACATTTTGTTATCAATTCGTTTTAGAGACCTTACATATATTTCAACATCAGCTAAACATTTTTGAGAAAGGTAATCTTTCTTTGTGAATTTTGAATTGTGTATAAAAATGTACCCATGACAACAAAGAGATGAATGACATAGTGTCGTTCAGAAATAGAATCTAGTACAGGATTGCAATCCTTGGCATAGATATGATTTATATATCTATGGTGGGAGAATAATTTTATGTGATGTGTGGTTTTCTAAACTAAACCTAAGTTTTGCTGCAAATAGCGAGTTAGATCACTGTGCAATCTGAAGGCCCTGCCCTGAGCTTATTTCTAACAAAAAATAGTATTTCTTATATTGTAACAAGAGGTGATAGAAAATATATTGTGATATCCCAAACATACTGATTTCAACTGATATTGATATCAAATGGAATTATAGCCAGTTTTCTTTTTACCTTTATTACACAGAGAAAATCAACAGACTCATGTCTCTTTTACAGCTGAGCCCTATACAAAAATATAAATTTCAAATAACTGATAATTGTACCGGTATTAGTGCATCAGATAATTAGTACCATTAACTGTAAAAAAAAACAACGTATATCAGTATGCCATTCCTTAACTCTCATATTGACAGAGTTTTCATACGACTACGATATGTACTACAAAAGCAAAATAGAACTCCTGAAATTCAGTTGTGGCTTTTGGTTTTGGTGTGCCACCCCAAGATCTTCAGTGCTCCCACCTGGCCACCCCTGTAAAAAAGGTCTGGGGGGCGCCACTGGTTATAGCTATTGGTCCCCAATGGGCACTGCCCATCTAATACTAGTAATCGCAAATGTCAGACTAAAGAGTCATTGTTAGTATGGAAACATTAAATTGTTTCTATACTAACATTTTTTTACCCTGATGTACAGGTGATTTTCAATTTGAATACAGGCCTGATATTCTGCATTGAATTTCGTTAGAGTGGTTGACGCTTATGGCCAGAGCCTACACAGTGTTACTTCTTCCATTTTACATTCCAATATATTTAGTTGAATGTCAAAAGTGTTTATCACTGAATGTCAACAGATTTTCAGTTGACACTACTAATAGTTTTAGGATTATCTTTATAGGGACTCTCAAAATAAATAGTTCCTGGTTTTTGTCTGTGTAATGAATATCTGGTATATTTTATGTAATTTATTTTTTATTTTATCTATTTAACCAGGGACATTTACTAAGAATCCCGTAATTTGTTGTGGCCTTTGTGTGGGCTTATTTTGACATCAGTTTCTCCTGTATGCCAAATAACTGCTCAGTAATATTTTCTAATTAAACACTGTTCAGTTCTAGAAAACATTTCTTTTTAATATATTTTTGCTCTGTTGTTTAAAAAAAGCATTTTGCCACAATCAAATGGTAGCCTATGGTTCCTGTCATTTACTTTGAGTTTAGCTTAAACTGTAATTTTAACAAGTCACATCTCATAAAACAATCAGATGGCTCTGGCCCCACCTCTTTAAAAATCTACAATCACTATTGGTTAGAAGGTATCCCGTGAGGAGAAGCAGCAAGAGGAGTAACTGGAGATGCGGGAGGCATGTATAGAGCCATGTTCTCAGTGTGGCTGTTTGCCTGGGGCTAATAAGTGGGCAGGGACTACATGGGAAAGGGCAAACCAGACTACTGTTCAGGAACCTGACAGTCTGAAATGAATGTTTCCAGCTTCTGTGCCAATGTTGGCACTTGTGCCTTCACCTGAAGAATCAGGCAGTATACTTCTAGCAGCATCGTTTTGATATGGCAGGTCAGATTGAGGCCTTTCAAAAATCTTTAGATGTATTTGTCAATGCATTTCTTCAGGAATACAGCTTTGGGACCCTAAAGACTGAACCCTTTCTATAATGCTGTGAACGAATGCTCTCGTTTTTACGATCCCTTTTCACATAGTAGTCTAGTAGTTGCCGTACTATTGTTGTTGCCTTGGGTGTGTTTGCGGTTTTTTATTATTTTCTTTTTTGACATAACAACAAAGTGTGATCCATAAATTAAAGAATGATCTGGAGTTGTATTGGTCAAACCCATAAAGTAGAAAATATTCAGCAGGTGATTGGGTGGTGGAGCAGGTAGATAAGTGGGTGGACAAGGCTGGAATGGTAAGGGGGGGCGCTAGAGTGGTTTGGTGGACTGGTTACATGTTCGGAAGGTCAGAGGGTGGTTGGGGGTGTGTCCATATTTATTGTACTGTAGACATTACTTTCAATAAAACACACTGGAATCTTGTTAAATATTCCATTGTCAGCATTTATTTATGGGCAATAGACTGTAAACCTTTTTTTCGATAACACATGCATTGTTTTTCTTTCAGCTCTTTCAAAAAGAATGTTAATAATTCAAGTAAATAAATTCAGTAGTACAACCGTTATATATTTTCAGACATATTTAAGACAACGACATTGAGGCAATAGGGAAAACACTGACCTCAAGTAGTAATTTTTTTTACTGCGTGCATGGCATGCATTAAACAAATAGGGAGTGAGAGGGAGAGTGTGCACGTGTGCGTAAGGCACGACAATTCTTCGTACGTGTCGTTATGTTTAAGTGTTGCCGCGCATCTGCAACTGAATGCTGGGTTCTGTGTTGGAATCCAACATTATTATTTCAGACTTACACTTAGCTCTACCTATGATTCACAGGCAGTTTTTTACATAGAAGCCCTTTCAACAATCAATATTATTTCCTCTGAACACAGCTTAACAGTAAAATACACAAAAAAACAAGGTAGGTGTTGTCTTTCAAGCAAAAAAGAAAAAGTATATCCTCTGTTAAAAACATAATAATAATTATTTCAACTTATATAGCACTTTTCAAGAACCCGAAGCGCTTTAACCAGTGAGGGGGAAAGTCCACCTCATCCACCATTAATGTGTAGCACCCACTTGGGTGATGCACAGCAACCATTTTGCGCCAGAACGCTCACCACAAATGAGCTATCAGATGGATCATAATAAAAACCTATAAACAGCAGTAAATTACATTAAAGTGTAAAAATATAAATATAACCAACCAACATGATATTACTTAAATGAGAGCACACTAAGGCACACTTAAATAACCCTATTTCCCACATAAAAAATGTAATAGAATTTAGTATAAATACTGTGATATAGATAAAATAACTGCCCAGTATATTATTTGAAATATTAATCTTCTGTTAATTCTGATTTAAATCATGTTTTTGAATAAAAAAAATCTTACTTTAAACAGACCATTTGAAAAATGCATCCTTTTACGGACATAATTAGGGAAATCTCTTTTCAAGAGTGAATTACAATAGTAAGTGTATATAATTTCATACTGGTCCTGTTAGGAAATACAAAACACCTCCCTGGCTTTAAAATCGCAATGCTCCAACAACTGAGCTACATGTCTAGAGAATATAAACTGGTAAATCAGTGTTCTACTAATATTAATATTATTTATGACCGCTACACGTTCACACTATTCTGTTGTTGGAGTATGCCCACATCAAATGTATGCATTTAGAGTATCTGCTCTATTTTTAGAATGCAAATGGACAGTTGATCATACATCTAACCTAATAGAAATATTGGAACACTGGGCAGTTATAAAAAATATATATATATATCTGAATTCCATTATTTACTGTACTTTAACTGTTGGAGTTTGGACTTCGGCATAGTATTTTCCATAGTCTCTTTTATTATATTTGACAGAAGACAGAGGAAACATCTGTATTTTTTTGTTTTAAATTCAAGCCTTAAAAACAGAACTACCTTTTCTTTCAAGTGACGAGCTTACAAAAAATGATAAAAACTGAATTTCTTGATATTTAAAAAATTAGAAAAAGTTGTGTATATAGGATGTTTTCCTACACTATGCAGTGCATTCTTACACACAAAAGCACTGCCTAAAATGCATACGTTTGATAAATTCGGAGCAGCGCTTACACATTGACAAACTGTGGAAGCATCACTCGTCCTCATTGCAATTTCTGTACAAATGGAAACATATGCACTGCATATTGTATGAATATATTGTCCCATCTAAACTAACTTTTGTTATTTTTGATCAATGAACAAATACATGTTCTTCAGCCTTTGGAATCTAGTTACTTAAAGAGGAAGCATCTCAGTGAAATTCTACACAAATTGTACAATAGCACCTTTAGGAATAATGATGAACACACCCCTATAATTCTGGTAAATCTCCTGTTTGATCTTTGCTTTCAGTTCAACAAAAATATTTGAAACAGAAAGTTTATAACATGCTTAAGAGATACTAATAGTATTATACAGTACATTGCAAAATTGTATGTATTTTACACTATATTTCAGTATATTTTAATGTGGGTTCACTAAAATGTGAGCATGGAGCTTGTTTGAAATTGTAATATTTGTAATATTATTTAGTGGAACAAAATCATGTTTGAGAAATCTTTGGAATTTTGGTCGGTTCACCTAAATATATTTATATATATATATATATATATTAAAACCTTGTCCTCTCACCTTATCTACATTAAGATTCTTTATGCAGTTCACAGTTACATTGCACCATATGAAGGTAAATGGTAGACTTTCATCTTCAAAGTCTACTGATATGGCCTAGATTATATCAACTGTAATTTAATAGCTTGGCCTTCTAAGCTTCAGTACACACGGCAATCGCCACAGCTGGTTCTCAATACAAGACATAGGAGTTTGTGCAACACAGTTTGAACCGGACTGGCCAAAAATGGAAGACCTGAAAATCCTGTATGTTGCTTCATCATTTCGAGATCCCTAGGCCAGTTTTCATGTATTCATAGACCACATAGCTGATGCTCACAGCAGGAATTACTTTCATGAAGTTAGGGAGGATACCGCGATAAAGTCCAAAGAATCCCTCTTTAGCCAAGATCCCCTTGGCTAGGGCTGTCATGGTGGACTTGTCTGATGCATCTAAAGTTGCTAAACAAAACATAAATGAAAGAAAGAATGCACAAAGAAAGGGGAAATGTTAGTATGTGCACAGGTTTTACTATTCCAGTGGGGACCACAAATGTCCTAACCTGGTTGGGAAGTTTCGCTAATCTCCATGAGAACAAAAGTTAATTTTGGCATAGGAGTTAGGTTTAGGTTTAACATTACAATGGGTAAGCATTTTATTTAGAGTTAGGTTTAATGGTTACCAAGTTAGTGGTAAAGGGTATGGTTTTTGGTTGGAGAAAATAGGAAGTGTGAGTGAGCATATTTCTGTTTGTATGTTAGTTTACTCAATTCCTCATTGTGTTTGGTCTTACTGTAGAGTTTCTCTACAAATAAAAAGAAAGAATTGTCCTAAACCTTTTACCATATTTCAAAATGTACAGTTTTAGGTGGCTGTTGGTTTAAATAGGCAAATGTTTATTTCTGTGTTGCTGGATAACTGTTATAGAATCTAAAATTGTTTTAAAATTTAAAATAATATCTAATCCCATTCTCCAGTTACAGTATACATGTATTACCCTGCGCCTGCATACGTGTGCGAAGTAGGGCGAGGGGGTAGCTGGCCAGCTGGCCACAGGTACTGGAGACAGTTCCACAGCCTAGGAGCACCAGTATTCCAGGGTTGGCTGTATCCTTGGCATAGCGGGACAACCAGGCATTCTTTAGGCTCTAGGATACACAAAAAATGTGGGTAAGGAATATATCATGATCTTGGACTTTAATCTAATTTATTAGACAGTGGTCACATTAATGCTGTAAACCTTCTCTCATGTACAAGAATAACAATTAATGCATTTCAAAAAAAAAATTTCAAAACATACCTACTTTCGAGGGAAATGCATTTAGATCTTCTTGAGATATACAGATTTGATAAGTAAAATAAAGTTTGGTTTTGAATGAGTAGGCAACTTTAGATAAAAAACAAAGTATAGCAAAATCCCTTTGCATTTACTTCTTAATGTTTTGTAGAATTGAAAGAAAATAGTGTTTTACTAAGCAGGCACATTTCCAAAAAACTAAAGTTTAACCCTGATTGGGGATCAAACAGGGATACTTTGGTTATAGAGACTGCCAGTCTTCAGTTGAGCTGAGACCTGTGAATGAATTACCAGAACACAGCTGTGAAAACACACGTGTTAATGGACTTTTTACCTTTGCATGTGTTAATCAACGTAATGATGAAAATCCCAGTTGTCAACAGTTAGACCTGTCATTCACAGACGTTTGGGCAAGAAATACATAGTATACCCAGAGAAATGTGACAGGTGAATGAACCAACAAACAGACAACAGTGCCATTACTATACATTGTTAAGTCTTTCAGTGCTACCATAAGGAACTTTAAACTGGATTTGTTCCATGACATGAATCTTGTACCTGCATACCTCGTAAACAGCCAGGTCGATGCCGGCATAGGGCAGGATGCCTATCATGTTAGGAGTGTAACCTTTATAGAAGGCCTTGACACCCTCTACCCTCAGAACCTTCTTTCCACAGTCAAACATTCCATTATACTGGCCAGTTTTCCCTAAAGTCAGCCTGGTTTTTATCACCTAAAAATACAAAGAAAAAGACCAAGAAGATAAACAGTCATTTCTTCAGCTCACTGACAGACGAAATGGAGTAGGGATTTTGGTGTGTTACTGCACCAGCTACTGAAATGTGTCTGGATAATATTTCAACATGAAAAGTGGAAAATCAAATCTACGTAACATGCTAAAACTAATAAATCCTTTTTAAATTCCCTCTGAAAAATGTACTTCCCTAGGGATTTAAATAAAAAAAACAATACTTGTCACTGCCTAAAACCATCTCTAACTGACTGAAAAAAATAAAACAAAACAACACAGAAACTGTCCTGGTGAAATTAAAATATTAATCTCCAGCAATTTCTATACCTGTTCCAGAATATTATCATATTCATACCATTTATAAAACACTGGACAGTATCAACACATTTATCTGGGAATTAAAAATAAAGAGAACATGTTCCCTTGTTAAAAATAATAAGCTGTCTTTGATGGGCGAATCAACGTTAGTCCAACTTTTATATCTTCTACATTATTTGATGCATTCTAGTCTGTTAATCCATTCTCCCCCAAACCTTTCCAGGCAAAAGAAGTCCTGGGATGTGACAGTCAGAGCAACCCTGGATAAAAGTGTTTTGTTGTCCACTCACCTCCATGGGATAGATGGATGACTGAGCAGTTGCTCCAGCCAGAGATCCAGCCATAAACCTCTGATACGTCTGGACCTTCTCTCCCTCTGGTGTGAGAAGTTTCTTGTACTGTCCGCGGGACAGAGGGTAGACATACATTATGGATAACACTAGAGTTAATATATGTTCCTTTACTCTACCCTCTGCATCTGTCTGTCTGGTCCCTCTACTCTCTTGCCCACTTTCCTCATTATCATATTGATAACATGACCCTTCCAAGGGTGTCCAGTGGTCTAAGGCTTAAAGCATTGAACTTTCAAAAAATATATCTTCCTTTTTTTCACCACTTCTCCCCTTTTTAAACCTCATCTCAAAGATCGCTCGCATGCTTCCTCCAAGCACATGTTGCCGATCCGCCTGATTCTTATCGCACTGCTCGCTCAACACTAGTTGATACAGGCATGGGAGATCCGAACCGTGATTGAATACACAGGCGCTTGACCTACCCACAAGGAGTCGACAAGGAGCGATGTGACAAGGTACCCGTGTCGACTACCCACCCATCCACCCAGCGCTGTGCTGGCAGCTGATTTGCTCCACTTCCTGCTGGCCCCCCGGGCATTGTCGGAATGCTGCGACCAGGAATATATCTTCACTTATAGGTTTCTATATCCACTCATTTGTCCCCCTCGATACACCAAATGTGACGACATGAGCAATAGAAATAGTGGCCAATCTAGTTGCTGCATTGCAAGACAGTCTACGTCATGATAGTTGTTCCAGTCTGACTAAGGGTTCTCTGACTTTCCCCGGACCTCCTGCGTGAGGCTGTGCAAATTGGCATAACGCTGCCCGGGATTTGGGTTAGATAAATCAGATTATCGATCCTGCCATGTTGCTCTCTAGCGACTCCTTGTCGTCAGATAGGGCATCTGTAAATTCAATCACGGAAGTATAGTTGGTGAACGTAATTATCCCGTGCATGATTTGACTTAAGGCGGCTGGGCGACATGTGGTTGGATGAACCATGTGAGCGCCCCTCGCCATCCCGCATCTGTCCAAGGAGTTGTGGAGCTGCAGACAAGGCAGAGTCAGTGGGAATTGGGAGGGGAGAAAAATGGGAGAAATTAAAATAATAACAACAGTGGCCAACCTGTTCGTAGGCCATGAATTTAATGGCAGTTTCAGGGGCGATTTTTAACACATTGATCCCATTCCCTCGCCATAGGGAGGCCACACCCCCTTCCTTGATCATCTGCTTGAATCCTCCCAACAAGGTGATGCGGTTGGACTTGGAGGAGTGGACCTGAAACACAATCACATGGGCTGAACAACACCAGATACTTAGGAGTTCAACTAGGATTTGGTGGGTGGGAGAACCCTACTTTGATGAAGTCATACAGTACTTTGCAAAAATCTTAGGCACCCTAGATTTTTGTTTAAAATAAATCTAGTTCTAATTGTTTGTTTTTTGGTTATTGTTAGTTGGTTAACCTTTATTTTACCAGGCAAGTTGACTGAGAACAGATTCTCATTTATAGAAACAGCCTGGGGAGAAGTGGGAGGAGGAAAGGGATGAATGAGCCAATTGAAAGCTGGAGATGATTAGGTTGCTATGATGGTATGAGGGCCATAATGGAAATGTGTCTTACAAATAGTGCCATGGGATCTTTAGTGACCATAGAGTGTCAGTACCGCCGTTTCTGTCCCATATGAAAGATGGCACCCTACATAGGGCAGATGTCCCCATCACTACCCTGGGGCATTGGTAATAATATTTAGACCAGAGGGAAGAGTGCCCCCTACTGGCCTTCCAACACCACTTCCAGCAGCACTGGTCTCCCATCCAGGGACTAACCAGGCCTGACCGTGCTTAGCTTTAAAAGCTAACCAGCAGTGGAGTATAGGGCACTATGCTTTTGCATTAGATTGTTAATAAAAAACATGCAATTTTGTTCTTTTCATGCATTCATTTTGCAAAAACAGGAATTGTTACAGAGTTATAAAGTAACATGTTGAAACAAAGTTTAGCATAGCGGTCCAAGCTCCCAAACCAGTAGCATGCATGTCCGCTGTTGACGAGGGTTCAAGCCCAGGCTCCGTCATCTGCCGGTGTCCTTCCTATCTATTTCCCTATGCATACCTGTCTCCTTAGCCTCTGCTTTTACTATTATGTCAATAAAAATGATACGAAATCTAAAAAATAAACATATTTAAGTAAAAAAATGTGATTACTTTGTAGATATAGTCCATGTTAAAAGAAAGATTCTAAATTCCCAGACACTTCTGCTAAATTTGCAGGCTACAGCCAGAAATTGGCGGAGCGATAAATTGGAGCCGTCCATCACCCACTACACCCTATGTCCTGCTGTTTATACTGCAGGGGTGGTCAAACTTTCTCCCAGAGAGGTACTGTGTTGTACCTAGCTTTTATTGTAGCTCTCCAGGACCAGGACTGATAACTGCTGTTTTTTTGTGTGCCTGTATAGCTGTTGGATTTACATTTAGAGACATGCCTCAAAGGATTAATATTCAGTCATTTTACATTATGAAAGAAAATGTTGCTTCATTAAGTCCCTCACTCAAGGCCAACTTTGAATGGAAAGTGATCCAGGCTCATATGGGCTTGTGTAGTAGTCTGGAGATGAAAACAAAGATAACAAGCAGGTGCTAATGATCAAAGGCATAAAGAACAGAACTGAGCAAAGTGCAACCAAAACAAACATTTTCTTATGTTTAAGGCTCTTTTTGATATTTTTTCTAGGAACTTTTCATTTCGTTATTGTTGAAAGAAAAAGACGTTTGAAAGTACTGTATGTTTACTTATAATAATCACAAGATTACATAAATGAATCATGCTTACATATAAATAAATTCTTTTTTGGTAAGAATTTATTTTTTGACGTCTTTTTTTAATTATTTTTAATGACAACTCTAACACTATGGGGTCTGGAGCCTGCTGGTTTTCTGTTCTACCTCAACATTAATTGGACTCACCTGGTGTCCCAGGTCTAAATAAGTCCCAGATTAGAGGGTTGCAATGAGAAAGTGGAGTGGAATTGGCTTCGATGTCCAGAGTTGAGTATGGAGGGTCTAGGGAGACAGGAATGCAAGGGGAGACAGAGAGGAAAGGCAGAGAAAGTGGCTGAGCCGGGTCTCGAACCGCTGTCACTAGGTCTAGAGTCGGGAGCATAGACCACTACACCAACAATGGCACAGAATAATCATATGTTTACATGATAGCAAACGAAAGATTTTTCATATTTCTTTTATCGTAAACACAACCAGTCATCATGTTCATTGGCAGTGAATCATTTCTAACTGGCAATCCTTTTTGCTTCATGCCCAAGAACATTTGTTCGCTAAAATAATTCCAGGAACAATTTGATGAACATGAAAAGACATCTGTGAAAACAAAGTCGCCTGACATTTGGTACCTAGTTTTTCATTGGACCCACGACAGTTGTTCCAGTGTTTCGTTGATGAATAAATCTATGTATCTCTGCCACATTATCTCCCACCTTGGCTTAAAGGCACACAGGTCTTGTTTGTACCCAGGGGCGAGTTTGTTTGTAAAATACACCAGTTTGTACCAAAATGTGCCAGTCCTTAGCAAACAGACCCATTACAATTTAACCCCTGCTAATACTGATAAGATACTTTGCATTTACTGCGGTGTATTCACTAGCTTTAAGGTTCGTAATCACAGTTGTGGTTCTATGTGGTCATGAAGCATTACATTTTTCATTTTCTCTGTAGTAACAACCCCTCCAGGACTACCTGCATGAAAACTTTAATTCTGTCTAGGGGAGCGGTGCCTGTGCGAGAGACCGCCCCTGCCATCGCCCCGGCAGCCAGCTGTTTCCACCATCCCCCTGAGGTCTTCTCCTCCTCTGTGAACTCATCAGGGATGGCAAGGCTTTCACCTATGTCCAGCACCTAGTGAAAAAGACCAGTCGTTTTAATTGCGCGAGAGTTAGCAGTATTATTTACGGCACGATCATGGGGCTTTTAAAACTATTTTCTATCTGCAATACTGCAATAGCCCACATCGAGTCAGTGAATTAATCATTAGTGCAATAGTAAACTCTGCAGTTTACACTAAATAGGTACAACATTTAGTGTTGCAACCTTTTGTCGGGCCTATAAGATAAGATGCATTTTATCCAAAGTAACACATGTGGTCAACAGAGTACCTAGGCACAATAGTTGATAATAACCTGAACTTTGGAGCTAACAGTCGGAAAGTGTTAGCGAAATGTAAACCCAGACTTTCTGTGTAAACCTAGAAAGCTTTATGTCTTCCATATTTTTACCATCAATTGACCACTGTTTTATTTAAGTTTGTCTTAATGTTTAAGGGCTTATCCCTATTATTCTTTGATTTTGTCCTACTACTCAATTAAACACAGAAATAGGCTTTCCTGTAGGTAAATGAACACTACCGGGACAGCAGGCCTGTTCTTACATTGCTTTTCAGGCCTGCTCTGTCACTAGCTGTGGTCTGTTATAACAACCACCATTCTAGCATGTAGTGTCTAAGCAAAAGTGTTAAGCCAAAGAGGAAATAACATTTCAATCCACACAATTGAGTGGCTATAGTAAACAGAAATAATTCCTGTTGTTGATATTACTGCATGCTTTAAGCTGTTTCAGGTAATCTGCAATCACTCTATTTGAGCAATGTGTCTAAGACTATGGATTGGGTCTTCGAAACTCAGAATAAAGGAATGCATTCACATTCCAAGGTCGTTGAAACGAATACAACCTTTAGCCCGTAGAAATACTAGGTGCCCTTGCAGAATATCAGAGAAATTAAGGAGTTCCTGTAAAATATTGCTTGTATCTCTCCAAAACCTTCAAGGTGTTTGAAGCTGGAAAACATGACCAACTCACAGAGGAGTGTTTCCAGTAGTGTATGATTTCGTTCAGGTTGTGGGCGGGGTTGAACAGAAAGTGCTGCCTCCACTCGTCCCAGTCCACCATCATGCTTCCATCAATGTCCATGCTGCACAAAGGGCATGAGGTAACAGAGAACAAGTTATTTTTATCTCAATTTAACCAGGTATGCCAATTGAGAACTAATTCTCATTTACAACAGCGACCTGGCCAAGATGAAGCAAAGTAGTGCTATGAACATCAAAGAGGTTCACATGGAATAAACAAAATGTCAAAAAAATCTATATACAATTTATGCAAAGTGCTTTAATTTGGGAGGTAAGACAATAAATAGGCCATTGTGCTGGAATAGTAACAATTTTGCAGTAACACTGGAGCTAAGTGTGCAAATGGTGAAGTGCAAATTCGCCATTGGGGCGGAGGAGAGATAATGGTGTATAAATGAGCAAATAGCAGTGTGTGAATGAGCTAGTTAGGGGTAGGCTATTTACATGTGCAAGGATTTGTTAGCAGCTCTGATATGATGTTTAAAGATAGTGTGGTAAATGGGAGTCTCTAGCTTCAAGATTTTCTGGAGTTCAATTAGCCAAGAACTGGAAGGAATGTAGGCCAAATTTGGTGTTGGATTTAAGGGTGACCTGTGAGATATAGAGTACCTGCTGAAGTGCAGGGTATGGGTTGGTGTGGCATAGCAGGGACTTGTATGTAGATTACTTGAAACCAGTGGGTTTGTGACAATTATGTAGTCAGGGCCAGCCAACGAGAGCATAAAGTTTGCAGTGGTGGGAATGAACAGTTGGTGACAAAATGGATGACAATGTGATAGACTGCTTCCAATTTGCTGAAGAGAGTGTTGGAGGCTATTTTGTAAACAACATTGTCAAAGTCAAGGAGCGTGAGTGCTTATTGAGGAACACAAAGTCGATCCTGGATTTGATTTTAGACTGGAGGTCGTATATGTGCGTTTCGAAAGAGAGTGAACAGTCGAGCCAGATACCAAGACATTTGTAGTTATCAACATACTCTAGTTCCAAATCGTCCAATGTGGTGATGCTAGTTGGGTGGGCAGGTGCAGGCAACGTTAAATTTAAAAGCATGCATTTGGCTTCACCAGAATTTAGGAGCATTTTGAGGTCTCGGAAGGAATGCTGGATATCAATTGAAGCTCTTTGAAAATGAGTTCACACAGAGTTCAATGAAGGGCCATATGTATACAGAATGGTGTCATCTCCCTATTTAGAGAGTCACCCACAGTAAGAGCAAAATCATTGATACATACAAAGAAAAGTGTCGACCCGAGAAGCTAAGGCTCTTAAGCCTGCCAGTTAAAATTTGGTGCTTGACAGTAGGGCTGCACAATGAATCAAATTTTAATCACAATCATGATTTTGGCTTCCCACGATCAAATTTGCGTGATCAAGCAATATTTAAACCTTCAAAGAACCCTGATGCTCAAGAGTGTCAAGCGCGATTATCTTGCGAACCGTACATGCTAGCAACTAAATATTAGTACCGTTGGAAAGAGTAAGATCAGACGAAAAGAATGGGTTACACAATGCTTTTACACATAAAAACAAGAAAATATACATACGTTCTATATTTTTTATTTATTATTTAATGAGATGCACTGAATTCGGGTAAATAAGAGGAACCATTTTATTTTGATGCACATATTTGCACATTAGCAAGAATGTAGCACAATATGGATGTGAAAGCAGTTATAATTAGCCTATGTGACAATAAAATTTGTTTTGGTTAAAATCAAAAAATAATTGTGATATTTCATCGTGATCTCAATATTGATCAAAATAATTCTGATTATCATTTTGGCCATAATCGTGCAGCCCTACTTGACAGAGTCGAAGGCCTTGGATAAATCAATGAAGATGTCTGCACAGTAGTGTTTCTTGTCGAAGGCAGTTTCTTGTTTGAGACCTTCAGTGTAGCTGAGGTACACCCATGGCCGGCTCAGGAGACTGACTGCCCGACAGAGAGTACAATGGCAAATAAAATGGTGGTCTATCTGTTTGTTTTCCTGGCTTTTTTAGCAGTTTTGATAGACAGGGAGAGATGGATACAAGTCTTTAACAATTTGGGTCTAGAAAATCACTTTGAAGAGGGGGATAACAGGAGCATTTTTCCGATCTTTGAAAATGTCAGACGAGACGATAGAGTTTGAACTGGCAAAGAATAAGAGTTGCTATTAGGGCAGCGGATAATTTTAGGAAGGGTCCAAATATTCTGGCCCATCTGATTTGTATGGGTCAACATTTTGAATAATCTGGCCCATCTGATTGGTATGGGTCAACATTTTGAAGCTCTTACAATGGGGTCAACATTTTGAAGTTCTTACAATACATCAGCTACTTGATTTTAGCTACAGTCCTTTTGTCCTCAGCCCACCACTAAATCAACTAATCAAGAGTTGAATTAGTATTTATATTAAATTGACTAAAACTATCATAGAAATTACATGGTTGGCAAAGAGACACAAAGATAAAGAAAACAAACCTTTGCAGGATCGTCTGGGCCTCTTCCTCTGTAATTTCCATGCCCAGTTCTTCAAGGGACTGCTTGATCTCATAGACATCGATGGAGCCTACGGGGGCAATATTTCAAAGTTTATTTTAGTCTCCAATTAATATTGTATTTTATTCTATTCTCTCAAGTACCCACTGTGGATACGCAATGCACCCGGGTCTACTGCTTGGGATCCACTGTTCTATTTTAATGTATGTAAAAATAAGAATTAATTGGATTTATATAGTGCTTTTCAAGGACCCAAAGTGCTTTTCCTGGTGGGGGTAGGGGGGGGCTACCTCCTCCACCACCAATGTACAATCATGCTTTGTTTTGCATTGTCACATTATAACATTGTTATGACAACCTGTCATAACACCACTCATTTACTTTCCCGTAAAGATTTGTAACTAGTTTTTTACAAGGAAATACCCATTAGTTTGTGTAGAAAGTACTGGTAGGGTATCATACTGTACCATCATTGTTTTTGTCCAAGCTTTTGAAAGTCAAACGCAGTCTCTTCTCATGTTCTTTCAAATATTTGGTAAACTCATTGAAGTCAAGCCCGCCATCTTTGTTTTTGTCTCCAGTTGATACAATTTTCTGTAGAGACAAACATGAAATGGTACATTAACTGCTGCAAGTTAAATAATTCAAACAGTTTAAACTTAGCAAACGTAGAATTTTGTAAGAATCAACTAGGCTGCCGTACCAATATCGGCAGATGCAAATTGACTCCCGAAACAGACAGTACCGTGTTTTCAAAGCTATCGTTAAATGCTAGGCATATGCTCTACATTTACTCTGATATTTACAGTATACTGTACATGGCGAGAACCCACAATAATAATAATAATAATAATGTGGACAGTGGGCTTTGTAGATAACATAAGTTGTCTTCAAATATGTTAATCCTACCAAGGCTGCTGGCCCGGCCCCAGACACACCTCATCCTCAGAGCCTGTGCAGACAGACTAGCCAGGGTGTTTATTGTCAAATTCACTCCTTTGATTCCGGAATTTGGAGTGGCAGTCTGAGCTCATGACTCCGGACACTGCACGCACCCTGGCAACATGGGTTCAAGCCCCACCTCGGTCTGTCTTTGTCTCGCCATACATACCGGTCTCCCTAGCTTCTGCTTTCTACTGTCCTATCAATAACATAAATTAAAATCCTCCCCACCCTTTCCCCTTGCCAGTGCGTTGTGCCTGCATGCTTTAAGGTGATTATTAGTGGATCAGTATCCAAACATGCCAAGGAAACTGAGCTAAATTACTACTATCCACTAGCACTTACTTCAGGGCTTATGAAGTGTCTTGACAAGCTGGTCAAGGACTATATCCTCTCCATCAAACCTGCTACTCATTGCCTCAACAGACATACAGATAACATATTCACCACAGTACTGAGAATGCTGTTGATGGACTACCGCCATGCCTTCAACAACACTGTGACCTCAAAGCTTGTGAGGAAGCTGGGAGACACGGGGCTGGACTCAGTCCTCTTTAACTGGATCCTGGACTACATGATAGTTTGTGACTTATGAGGTTAAAAGTGACATCGCCTCTACCAATTACACTCTCAGCAAAGTGGCTTCCTGTAATTCTTACTAACCCATGCCTGAATAGCCTTGTACGAGTCTAAACCAATAATTACGTATGCTGACAGAAAGGTGGTTGGTCTGGGAGGAGGTTAAAGCACCGAAGACCAATTAGAACATTCCCCACCTGGCCAATTGGTTGTTTGTGGTGCTACTACCTATCAGAAAAATAGTTTAAGAACATAACAACCAATGAGTGAAAAAAACTTATACACAGTCCATCAGATGCCAAAAAACGACCAATAGTCTGCACGGATCTGTATCTTAGAGACAGTTTTGCACACTCACACAAACATTTATCCAGGTTGACACTCACCTGGGACACAGTCCCTCACTCATGACACCCATTAAACTCTGGTCACTTTACATTTATTTGTATTTTGAGTTTATCCAGAATGGGCCATAGAATACCACTACGTAGAAGTCTGAGTTAAATTATGTTGAATGTAATAACTACAGATTTACCTGTACTGCACCTTTGCGGAACGATATGCCCATTGCAGTTAGGCCCGCTCTCAATTCAGCAACATCCACCTTTCCATCCTTATTTGTATCCAGTTTATTAAATAGATCCTGATATGACCTTTCACTATCGGGATCCCAGCACCGCGAGTCTGTTAGAATGAGTCCTTTTATAAACTGATACATTGTGACGGTTTGCAAAGGCAAAATATACCGAAGGCCGTAATGCTCTTCAGAAAGTTCAATACATATCAGTCCATACGAAAATTGACGATGGGGAAAAAAAGAAGACTCCTTGTTTTGCGGTCAGTCGTCGTATTCAGTCGCAATTATCTCCGGTGGCAACAAATGAATATACCGGCACACGAAAATAGAGAAGACAATCAGAGGCATCTCCATACCTCCTACAAAAACTCTTGCATACCTACTAAATGCCAGGACATTTACTCGTCCGAATTACTGCAGTCAATTTGAGGGCGGGGCATCATAATAAGGAAGAATCCGCAAGCAGATCAAAAGGAATGGGGGTTGCCCACGCTCATACGCTGGCCTCTGCAGAGATCACATGGCCATGCGTAGTAAAGGTAGTAAAGTATAATTAATAAACAAGCCAACGTTAATAACGTGCTTTATAACTTTATCATAAACTAAGGTTTAGTATTAAATATGCACAAACAATATTTTGCATTGTGCGTAATGTTCTTGCTTTATAAAAAGGTATTTAACATGGCGATCTTGAACAGACAATACATTCTAATTTGAAACCAGCATAGGTGTCAAATTTCTCCTTCGAAGTGAAGCTCTGTAGTATCACTAGGTGGCGTTATAACCTTGGGAAAAAGTAGTTCAAACTTTCGTGGGCTTGATCATCGACCGCAAGACCCCTGTACTTATCTCAGGAAAGTTGTCTTGAAAATAAAGTCTGTCTTTTTCACATGATTATTCGCAAAAATAAATTTCCAATATCTGAAACATAGTGTTGATGTCACTTTCACAATACACGAAAATATATAGTTAAAGATACTTTTAAAATATACTTTTTATATTGATGATCTATGAGGGCTAGGAATGGTGGCAGGGTTAATATTTATATATATATATAATTAATATTAATGTATAATGCATATGTGAAGTTGCAATTACCAGATGAAAGTTAGCAAATTACGATTATCAAATAAATAATAATATAGTCTTTATATTTACATTTTAGTAAAAAAAGACAACATTTCTGTTTCTGCTAGACCTGGCAGGTAAATTCAAGTGCCATTTCACTGAACTACTGTAAAATATATTAAAATAACTGAATTTCCTCCGTGCAAATTAGGAATTTCCATAATCGTATTTTTTATATCTGGACACATTGGCAAGTAACTGTTTCCTAAACTAGCCAGCTAATGGATGATGGTAGGAAGGTAGGTAGTATATCGCCTACATGGGGGGCGTGACGTATTTGAACTCAACGACAAATGCTGGGAAAGCGACCAGACACCCCAGTCAGTTAAAAAATTGAGAAGTGACGATTTAGACGCTCGAACGAGAGATTCAGCACCGTTTACCTACTTGAGATATTCTAGGAAAGGCGTAATGTCGTTTATTATGATTAAGAAAAAGAAATTCAAATTTAAGGTAGATTTCGAGTTGGACGAACTATCTTCTGTGCCTTTTGTTAACGGGGTCTTGTTCTGCAAAGTACGGCTGCTAGACGGCGGTTTTATAGAAGAGTCCTCACGGTAAGAAACGGACCTTCGTATTTTAAGCAATTCAAAAGTGACAGCGTGTTCTCTTCGTATAGTTAGACAGAGAGTATAACGCTGGTTTATCTCACCATTTTAACAAAAATAACAGTCATGGAAACGTTAATGTGTGAAGCACAATATGTATATTTAAATTACCCCAAAAATCTGTTTTACTAAGGCTGCTTGGCTGAATGATCGACATTATTTTCACTGGAATCAAAATAAATCTACCGAAATCCAGTGCCAAATCAAATATTCCTTGTCTATAACCATGGGTTTGACTAAATGATAGTTTGCTTGATTTGGAATGTGTATTTGAAGTTGTACCGTGGCTCAAATTTAAACATAACGTCTATTAACGCAATGTAATAAATCGGGCTAGATTCCATTTCCATTGAGAAAATGAAAAATCAGTCATAAAGAAAAGTAGTTGCATATTTTTTGTCAATAACTTGTTCGTTATTATGTTATATCCAATATTCCATAACTGAATTCAGACTAGTTAGGGAACTATTCATTATATTACAGTACTTGCAATAACTTGCATATCGTTAATACCCAATGTAATTCAATATTTATTTCAAAGGTACGCTACATCTGGACGTTTTTTTTTTGCTGAGTGAGCTCTAAACAGATAGCCTTTAACACTTCTGAAATGTATGGCTTACAATGAGCATCTCCAATGTCCCATACAGCTGCAGAAAGAAATCTCATTATCTCACTCAACCATATGTTGAAGGAAACAGAGCCATTGATAAGTCTATGCAGATTAAATCCGGGTTTCAATCAGTTGAAGATTTAGAAGATTGCATCAGTCAGGTCACATAAACAGAAAATAAGGCCCTTCTCTGATGTTAATAATGTCTCCCAATCCATTAATCCTTTCTTCCTGTTTAGACCCTCCCGGACTCATTCCCCAGAATTTAGGATAGGACTTTGTCCGTTGCATTTGAATGCAGACGATTGTTTTTCTTAGGAACAGGTCTAATGATTATTCGTTGTGATATTTTAGGATATATAGACCTAGACTCTGTGAACCTACTTCACCACACTAGCAGGGCAGCTCCTAAATGACCCAGACGGAAGTAGTGGAATAACAGTAGGAGTATGTGCCCACTGCTAACGGTTGACTCAGTTAACATTCCTTAGTCACTGCCTTGGTAACTATCTGCATTTAGCCAATATTTATTATTATCATTGCTACTCTGTAAACCTAACCATTACTCTAGCCATTGTGTGTTTAAACCTTTTTGAATTAGTATCTCTTTATAGACAATATATTTTTTTGCTGTGTAATGCATTATAAATCTTCTCATGCTTATTTGATCACAAAAAATGCACAAGCACCAAGTTCATTAGCCTCCTCTTAGAAACTGAATGTGTGATTGACCTGAAATAATGGAGCACTATAAGTGATGCATGTGACTATTTAAAAGCCTTTTTTACTAGAATACCTGTTGACTTTGGTTGACAGCAGGGGTATGTTTTAGCTGATGTGTTAACTCATAATGTTATATCTAATGCTTCCTCTGTTAAACCATATGATATATGCAGTTTTACAGACACTTTTAATCAAAGCAGTTTACAGTCATTGTTTAGAGAACATAAAACTAGTTTGGAATTTGCCTTAAGGATGAAACATCTTCAATATTAAAATAAAATAGTGATTGTATAGGGTTTTTGATTCTTTAAGCCACATTTGTGAATATGAAAAGCCACAAACTAAGAACACTGCCAACGCATTTAAAAATCTATCATTGGCTGGCTGCTCCTGTATTGTGTAGCCATAATCCATAGGTGTGGAAATAGCATGGGAAAGTTTATATTCCATCAAAGGGATATGTGTTCTGTGTCTAATCTGCCACACCCACATTCTAGACAAAAAGCAAACAGGATCCTAACATTACCTATGGCATATTTGAGTAGATTTATCCAAGCCATTAATCAGACCTATAGATTTATGAGTAATCTCTAGTATAGTCACACATTCCACCATGGAAAAATCACATGACTGTGTGAATATGTGTGTGTTTATAGCTATATTTGTCTATACATGGTCTATATGTTTCCTGTCTATTAAATGATTTGCTATTTTTCCTGACTGTGTGTTCTCTCCAGGGAGCAGGTTCAGGCTAACTGTGTACGCTGGAGGAAGAAGTTTTCTTTCCTGTGTAAGATCAGTGCCAATGCTGGAACAGGTGTACTGGACCCCTGTGTGTGCCGAGTTTCTGTGCGCAAGGTACATGACTATCAAAGCTGTGAATATTATGTCAAGT
Source organism: Umbra pygmaea (assembly GCA_016801145.1). Lineage (NCBI taxonomy): Eukaryota > Metazoa > Chordata > Actinopteri > Esociformes > Umbridae > Umbra > Umbra pygmaea. The sequence continues at coordinate 26,298 of JACXGM010002548.1, forward strand.
TCAACTGCCTACTGGAAAAATATTTCTACCTTTAACAGGTCCACTACTGCTGCAGATTCTAGAACACTAATAAGCCTGGTTTGTTCAGTGTATCCGAAAGTTAAATTCCGGGTTCAGCATTTCTGTTGTTTCTCAAAACTAATGTACAATGTCCACTGAAAATAGATTTGTTGATTGATTGTTAACTCATTGGTTGACTACACATGATCCCACTTGCTAATCAATATTTTTATATGTCAATGGCTCTACTATTTATGTCGATTCTAGAACCGATACCGTTATAGGTCTACCACTCTACTTCTACTGTTGATTCTAGAACCATATTGTTATAGGTCTACCACTCTACTTCTACTGTTGATTCTAGAACCATATTGTTATAGGTCTACCACTCTACTTCTACTGTTGATTCTAGAACCATATTGTTATAGGTCTACCACTCTACTTCTACTGTTGATTCTAGAACCATATTGTTATAGCTCTACCACTCTACTTCTACTGTTGATTCTAGAACCATATTGTTATAGCTCTACCACTCTACTTCTACTGTTGATTCTAGAACCATATTGTTATAGCTCTACCACTCTATTATTACTTTTGCGTCTAGATACATATTTTTACAAGTCAACCACTCTACTACTACTGTTGATTCTGATTTTTTCAGTTCTACTGCAGGTCTAAATCTAATCTAGATCATTGCTTTTTTTGTTGACAAATTATAGCTGTTTGTTTGTCCCAAATTTGATAACCACTTTTCTGTCATTTTTTTTTAGGAAATGAAAGGTGGAAAGACTTTTGCAAAGGTACAAATTTTTAGTTTCGACATTTTCAGTGACTGTCATAAAGGGTTGCAATTATCATGGAAGAAATTTATATTAAATGTACCTGTTTACCAGCGATCCTGCCATAACGCCAGGAAAACCTGTGTATTTTGGGAAAATCACCATGATTTTGCAAACCTAGCCCTGGCCCACTGAAATTCTTATCAAAATGGAAATTTAAGTTACTCATTTACCACGTCTGAAAGTAAGTGTTCCATTGCACAGTTAAAGATAGTATGAATTTAACTGCCAACTTCCCTCTTTGATTACTGATTGAGTTTTTAGGACTTGATTGTGATGGATTACCTATTCATTCTGATTAATACATGAAGAATGACATTGCAACCACATGACTCATTCTTAAAAATACAGGACTGTGAAATCCTAGAGTTTGCTACTTATAGCTTCTTTTATTTGTGGTTTTTAGAATGTGAGTGCTCTCTGTCTGAACCATTGCACTGAGGTGTTAGCCACCCTGTCCTATAAAGCTGAATGAACGTGTTCTCTGTCGTCTCTGTAGCTGGGTTTTGCTGACCTGAACCTGTCAGAGTTCGCTGGCTCTGGCAGCACCACGCGCCGGTGTCTCCTGGAGGGTTACGACACCAAGCATACCAGACAGGACAACTCCATACTGAAGGTGCAGTCCAGTTAGACATGCTTCCAGAACATGATCACCATCCCACAACGTCCCTTATTACGAGGCTATGACTAGACTGGAGATGATCCTATAGTATACATTTAAAAAATAAATAATGTCATTGCATTTGTTTAGTGGTTATTCAAGCTTTGGCCGTTCAAATCATTGTTTTTTTTAATGGTGTACATTCTTTAAATGTAACTGAGGAAACATCAAGAGGAGTTCTTTGACATACTACTTTACATTTATCCTTAATGAACTTATAGGGGCTCCTCCACAGTTTCAGTGTAAATAAAGGGTTATAGACAAAACATTGCTCTTTAGAGTCTACCGCTCTAGAGGGGTTGCCCAACTACACTAAAAACACTGATCTGACAAGACTGACTAGTTGACACACCTTCAGTTCTCTATGCTTTAAATATGGTCAGTGTGAAGGATCACAAGCCTTTCAGTGTGTAGCCATAGTTATTACTATTGTGTGGTCAAGAGACCAAACACGGAACCGTGTGAGAGGATTGGCTCATAGCCAACACGTCTTAAGTCTTGACACACACTGTGAGATGGCACATGGCTGGCTGTCACTCTGCCCTGCCCCTAGTTACCATATGTTTACTAGTGTGTTTAGGTAAACAGCCAGTAACTAGGACATAAATGCCTCACAGGAGCTGTGTCAGTGCAAGTAGGGACGAGGAATTCTAATGATGCAACTCTGACACACATGACAACTGAGATTGTGGAGAAGAATGAGTGTCATGGAGATGAATGTTGACCATGATTTAACTACATCTGGATAAACTTACTAAACACTGTCAAGTTAAGGGCGAAACCTCCAAACGGTACATAGGTCATTGTAGAGGATTTGGTCCTATGTAACACAGCCTGTATGTTTGTGAGCCATGCTAACATGGAGCTACTGTCATCTGTCACAGGTTGTCATCAACACACAACTTATGTCTGGGGACCCCTGCTTTAAAACGTAAGTTCACCTTAATCCATTTCTGTTTTTATTCAAACCTTTGTGCAGGTCACATTACAACGATTATATGACTAGTATTATTATTTGGTAATGGGAAGTAGGACAAATATATGAAACAGCCTGTCTGTCAGCTTGTCTGGCCTAACCACAGCATCACACAGGAAACCCTGTACATCGGCTGTGAACATCATCCTGTTTCATTTTAAGACATGCAACCAAGGATGCTATGACTGCGGCTTTACGAGAAACACCGTCTTAGGAGATGGTTGGCATATTCTTTACTCCGCGTTAAGATTTGAAGTCGGCATCCAACAATCAAACCAACTTTTGCCATTGAACATGAAAGCAACACTTCTATTGATTTAACAATATTTTGAGGCTCTTTTTTTAATTTGTAGCTTTTATTCTTTACAATTAATTGAAGCATGGCATGTAAATAGATGTTGCCATGCTTTTACTGTGGACACAAGCACACACACCCCACACTGTCTCCATCGCTAAACACAGACATGTTAACGACTGTCTGAATCACAGGGGGCAGGAAGCTGGACGGAATAGAGTGTTTATGGACTATTTATAAAGCCTTAGATAACGTAAATGGTGATGATAGATATGTAAAACTCAAGTGTACAGCCAGGAAGTACCAGAGAAGTAGGACATTGTACTCAGCAGTTTTCTCATATCATTTTACTACGTAGGAGGAAAGGTGTGAAAATGGCTAAAAATATACTTCTAAGATGTCGTTTGCACTAAAAAGCTCTCCGAATTCCCCATGTATGGCCTGAAAGGTGGTTGTGGGAGAACGTTTTTGTCCAAGGCATCCGATGACCGTGTGGAGATTCTGGAAGGACACTTTGATGCAATCAAATGTGCTGGATTTTCTCGAGCGCTCCCTTGCTGTCCCACTCACTGCACACGTGTCTTCACTGAGCTGTCCTCCCACACAATGTGACTCACACTCTGGGCGTATTGTCAGAGCCTGTGAAAGGAAAGCCGTGGCTTTATGAAAAAAGTTAGAGCCACTCCAAATCTAATGACGTCACAAGCAAATCTCCTGACAGCCATTGTTCCTCTCTCTTCCCATTTTCTTCGTCCCTCTGCTTTACACCCTTTGTCTCCCTCTGTCTTTCTCCTGCTTAGATTGTTGCCTATCTTCAGTTAGACATGTTGCTCCAGTAATAGTCCTGGTGGTTTCCTGTTTTGTGAAAGTGGTTTTTTTTGTATAGGTGAAAGTGAAGCTCAGCCAAATGGATGCAAATCTCATCTAAAACACTTGTGATCTAACAGTGTGATAGATCAGCACTTCTGATCTGATTAGGATTCAGTTCCACGTTAGAATTTACATATCAGTTGTGTTTTAAAAGGGATAGGCGGGTGACAGGGAGTATGTTTAGTATCTGAGTAATCTGTTAAATCACTGAGTAATCTGTTAAATCACTGAGTAATCTATTTAGTGACTGAGTAAATTGTTTAGTAATTGATTAGTCTGTTTTGTAATTGAGTAATCTGTTTTGTAATTGACTTATCTGTTTTGTAATTGAGTAGTCTGTTTTGTAATTGAGTAGTCTGTTTAGTAATTGAGTAATCTTTAGAGTCACTGAGTAGTCTGTTAAATCCCTGAGTAATCTGTTAAATCACTGAGTAATCTGTTAAATCACTGAGTAATCTGTTAAATCACTGAGTAATCTGTTAAATCACTGAGTAATCTGTTTAGTCACTAAGTAGTCTGTTTAGTCACTGAGTAGTCTGTTTAGTCACTGAGTAGTCTGTTTAGTCACTGACTTCCAAGAAACCATTTAGGCAAGCAAATGAAAAACCCAAAACAAGCATCCAACAAATTTGATAGAAAACAGAGGAGGTGTTAGGTTTGTGACACAGCTGATCTGAGGGTCAATGAAAACAGCCCATGTGTCTGACAGTGTCCCTGTGTTCCTTCTAGGCCACCATCCACAGCCATGAGACTGGGCACCCAGCAGGCTGAAGCGGAATGTCTCCATGAAGACAGGAAGGGAGGGCACACACCCACCCCCCTCCTCCCTATACCAGGTAAACACACCTACACCTCCCTCTCCTCCTAACAGGCACCCCATGGATGTTGTGTTGACCCTGTTCAAATTCAGGCCCCATCCACACGTACACAGGTATTTTTGAAAACTGGGTTTTTCTTCATTCGTTTAAAAAAAAAATCTCATCCACACAAGCACGGTTTAAAAAAATCTCTGTCCACATGAAAAACACCCGATCATGTGCTGTCAAGAGCATGCCAAACCAACAGGTGACGATATAACCCTAACCGTAATGCCATTTTGGCCAATCAGAAGCCTAAAAAAGGGTTATTACCTGTTCCGGTAGTTCTCGTCCAAAACCGGCGAGGTCTGTGTTCTGGGAGCATAGTGTAGTCATAAGCAGTGACCTGAGCAGTATTGCATTCTGATGCCTCTGTTCAGCCATATAATATGATAAATATGCATGTATCGGTATATAAGCCCTGCTAGCAGCAAAGTTATTAGCAGCGATAGTTTGGCTACGTCCGCCATTGCACAGACTCTTTTAAATTGTGTTATTTTTGCATAAACTCTCCTCATGTAAACAATGGAGATTGTGGCGCACAATGTTGTTAAACAGAGATAACAGCGCGCACACGGACGTCACGTGCCAAAATCTCAGTTTTCACTGTCCACACGACACCACTGTAACCGGAGTTTCTAAAAAACTTCACCCTGGCCGGAGTTTTCAAAAAAGCCCGGTTTCAGTTGCCTGATACAGCGTTTTCGTGTGGACGAAAGGCATAACCGCATAGAAAAAACTCTGGTTTCAAAAATACCCGTGTTCGTGTGGACGGGGCCTCAGAGAGATATTGGTAGATACTGATAGCTTTCAGCAACATTTTCCAAATCTGCGCGAGTTCATTTCCATACTGTTTGTCTTTACACTCTCATGTCTCCAAAACGCAATAGCATGTTTGTGGGTGTGTCATTCACGATGTCTTGAGCTGCGTGTGCTCAGAAACCAGCCCCGGGTTTCTAATAGTTGGGCTATTAGCAAAGCCCCAGGTCGTGTGGAATTCGAGAGAGACACATGGCTCAAGGTGATTCAGAAAATGTTGCTGAAAGCTATTTGTATTTATCGTAGTGTAAAAAGCCTTTTTTAATGTTGGTCTGCTATTCTGTCCTGCCTAGAGCCCCCCAGGAAGTGTGCATCTGTTCCTGATGAGCTGGGAGCAGGTGGACATTCTAGAACATCTAGCTACGCCAGCCAACAGTCCAAAGTCTCAGGTAGCTAGTAGCTACACTTTTCTCATCTGAACCAAATATATGAAAAAAGGCAATGACTTATATTAGAAACTATAATATGAATAGACTCCCAGAGAGGCTATGTTTTTATTTTCAACCTGAAATGACAAAACAGATTAAATTAGTCTATACATTACACCTTTACACATTACTAAGTGAATCAGGTCTGCCATTTTAGGTTTAAAATGAAAAAACATGGCCTGTCTGGGGGTCCCCGAGGAGAGGTTTGGGAACCACTGGTCTATATGAATTTCTGAAAGCCATATTTTGATTTCCAAATGTTTGTGGCTGTGAAACTTGTCTGTCTCTTATGTGTTGGGGTAACATTGCCAACTTGTACCCCACAGGCTACAGCACAGGTCACTCACGCTCTTCCAGCCTATCTGAGCTCACGCACAAGAGAAACATATCAGCAGGCTCCGCATCTACAGGTGTTAGCAGTATCCCAGAACCCAGCGAGGACCGGGGGACGGAACGAGGGGAGAAGGAGGCTGTCACCATCACCTGTACTCACCCCCCCACCCTCGTGAAGACCTCCGCCTCCTCTGAGAGACTGAGCAGGTAATACTCACATGCACACACTGACCTCAAACTTTTGCCGGAGGGAAGAAATATGAAAAGTACATTTCCGGGGTGGGAGGGGAGATATATATTACCCCATTATTATAAACAGTTATAATCCCTATTATAAATGCTGTGCATGTCCAACCAAAAAAAATTACATTTTTTTCTCAGAAATTAATAATTTGGTTTCCCCATAAAATATTTATTGGTTAAATAACTATTAGATGGTTCATCTGCATCCATGTTACCCTCTTTGCCTTTGTGTGTTTAGGCACCCAGTTAAGCAATGCTCTGTGGAGTCCCAGCTGAAGAGGGTGGACGCTACACGCGTGGATGCTGACGATATTGTGGAGAAGATCCTCCAAGGCCAGGATTTCAGCCATGACCTGTTGGACTCCAGCTCTGAGGGTACGCTCACCACCCCAGGAATTAGTTTATAGGGAGAGGCATCACCAAGGGAAACCACACTGTCAGAAATAAGGGGAAAGCCTCATGTAGAGACCTGCGTTAAAGTCAGTGCTGAGAATGCTGTTTCCATGGATACCAGTAGTTTGCGGGGGCATCAGTATGTGTAGAACGTCAGAAAACTACATTATGTGCCTGGAGCTCAGCTTGACATTATTTCTAGATTTTCCTGTTGTAGCAAGTCTCCCCACTCTCTCTAACTGTAAAAATGCTCATTAATAACTTTTTAGATCATTTAGCAGCAAGACATGAACCAGTTTTGCAGTGTGGTTACGTGCGTCGATTGACATTTTCATGTTTCTGTTGCAGAGGACGGGCTCAGGCTGTTTGTCGGTCCTGGTGGAAGCACGACGCTGGGGAGTCAACACACCAGGTAGGGGGTGTCAATACGCACCACATTGGGAGTGACACACAACAACAGGCCGTCCCAGAAACTATGACTTGCATTGGGTCCCTGATAGATAATGTAACAGATTTTCATTTAGTGAATTTGATTTCACATTTCAATCACATTTGTAATACATTTATAAAGTCTTTTTTAATAGTTGAAAAAAAATTATTAATAGAATGTGTATGTAAAAAGTTTTTTTTCTGAACAACTTTTCACTAGTTTGGTGTAAGTTTTGACTTGTGATGTAATAACATGTTTGTGTCTGGTGTTCCCTTTCAGGGTTGGGTCTGGGCCCTACGAGCAGGTGGTAATCAAACGCTAGCCAGCGGGGGGAGGGTGTGACTGCGAATGTCTGACAGAGATCGACAGTGGGGCAGCAGTTGTCTCAAATCTCCGCAAGATGTCTTCTTTAAATCTGAGTCTTCTCTGATGAGCAGAAACTGTAAGACACTGTGTATGATGTCTCCCCCTGCTGGTAATGGAGCAACTGAAAGCCATGATGACAGCTTGGTTTTCGGTAAATTTGAGGACTTCTGTTTGCTGTGGCACTTCAGCTGCATACTGCAGGATAGTGTTCTCACTACCAGGAGTGGGTAGTTTCAATTCTGCCAGCCTTACAGTATGTTCAATTAAGTAACTGTTTTACAAAGGAGAATGACGTGCTTTACATCATAAAAGGGCCTTAAAATTTGTTGATGTAAGACAAATCCTTGCTAAAGGTTCCAGTTGTTACATAGGGTGCCATTTGCCCTTTACTTGTTGTTAATGTTGCTGCTTGATATGTTCACTGTGTAAAAAATGAAGGGTTTTAGGGTGGTTAAATGCAATTTACCACCTTTCTGAATCATGATTAGAGTTGATGTTGTTTGTTTACCACTATATCTGTGATGTGTAGTGTTTTACACAAACAATGTCTTTAGGCAGGTATTTTAACTGACAAAATGTGGTGAGCAGCTGGTTTCTTCTCCCACAGTGACAGTGGAGACTTATGGTGGATCGAACATCATACATATACTGTAAGCTGAGAATTTATAAAGAGGGACCATGCCAAATGGTGTTGATACTTTTATGCTGTAGTGATGGAGGAGAAAGGATTCATGCAAGACCTGTACGCTGAGCTTTAATTTTTGAATCCTCAGCAAAACAGTGAAACTGTAGCTTCATTATGGTCTATAATCTCAGAACTTTTCAGTTCAAACTGAGTGGCTTTTATATACTAAAAATTATATTCAGAGAGAGGGCTCCTTACAAATATTTCTATTTTATTTTATTTTTTTGCTTTATTTTGATATTGTAGTAGTATTTTAGGCTATTGAAGAAAGACTGAGTCAATAAAGTAAATTGATCAAACGAGGACTTTAGTTCTGCCAAACATTGAGTATCTGCAAAGCTGAACCTGACCTTTAAATATTTAAATTTCTCAGTGTTTAAATACTTTGTGGAGTTTGTTATATTCATAATCCAATATTATGCAACTTTTTTCTTATTCAATCTTATAGATTCAATCAGCAGACCAATTTTTGTGTATGTTGATGCCATCTCAAGTTTTTACTTTAAAATTCAGAGAAAGAATGTTCTGATATTCACAATGTAAAATGTTTAATGATGTTCTTGTTTGTCCACTTTACAACTTGCAATATATACCTTAAATTTGTTTTCTCATGTTATTTCTTATGTTCAGTGATAATGCCAGTGCGGGCTCCCATCCTAAATGGTGGACTACGGTTATTTTATACTGTATCCATATTTAATATAATAATAAAGTACATTTATTTAAGAAGCAATGCACTCTTGCTCAATAGCACTTATTCTTTATTCCCTTTGCTCTGCTAACATAATCATACTCCTTCCCAACAGATACAAAGAACCCAGAACGCATTATCCCTGTTCCCTTAAAAGATGTTTCTCATATTAGATTGCAAATACCACACTACTTTTAAATTCAGTCCCAGAAAAGGAAGCTTCAAAACTAGATACTTATATTGTGAATCCCTTCTGGTTTTGAGAGCTGTTACAGTATAGAAAGCTGCTCAAAGATTGTGTGGATGTTGAGAAAGCCCTCTGGCCTGCTTGTCATCACCACTCTTTGGCAGCCCTGCCTATGAATCACAGGGTGAGAAGTATTGCTAGGCAGATGACTGTATGCCATTGTATTACAGCAAGTTGGTGAGGAATGGAAATGGTGAATAACTGTCTTTAGCCCCAGCTTGTGAATGTCATATCTGAACAGTCTTCGTGAGTTAAGCTTCATTTAAACGTGTCACAATCACCCTTCCTTTACCAAGATCTCATTTAGCCATCGTAACCAAGAGAACAAGTTGGTCTATACGTTTGAATACATTTTACTTACTTAGCAAACATTATCCAGAGCCACTCACAGTAAGTATAGGGACACCCCCTGGATGGTCCTTGCTCAGGGGCACAATGACATTTGGCCCATTCAGGAATTGAACTGGCAAACTTCGGATTACAAGTCTTACTCTCTAACCAATTGGCCATCAGATCAGAATCAGAAAAATATTTATTGCCAAGTAAGTTTTACCAAACATGTATTTTTTCTGGTCTATTGGTCTTGTACATAAATCAAAGAAATGTAAACTTTTTACCTTTAAAGCACAGTATGTAGACAGGCATATGTATGTAGGCTATATATGTATCTACAGTATATGAACAGTGTAATACATATAATATGCTGTAATGTACAGTATAATGTAAGCAGCTGTATAGTGTAAACATTTTTAAGCTTTTAAGGTGCAGGAAAACCAGGATATCTACAGTGCACTGTATATAATATACTGTAACGTACAACATAATGTAAACTGCATTATAATGAGAATCAGTTTGGGTTCGGGAGCATGTTCATGAGGCCTACTGCTGAGGAAAAGAAACGGTTCTTGTGGTGGGAGGACTTGGTTTTGATAGACCTCTACCTTCTGTCGGAGGGAAGAATTTTGAAAAGTAAATTTCCGGGGTGGGAGGGGAGTTATATATTACCCCATTATAATAAACAGTTAGAAAAAAAGGCTGTGCATATCCAGCCGAAAAAATATTTTTTTCTCAGAAATTAATTTATTTTCCCCATTAAATATTTATTGGTTAAATAACTATTAGATCACAAATAAGCTGAAAAAAGGGCTGACATGTTTTTTTCTTGATTTCAACAAAAGTTGATTTTCAAAAAAGTTGTGTAACTTCGTTCTAAAAAACTGAAGTCAAATGTTTTTTTTGGCGGGAACATGATTCCAACTTGGGACTGATCATGATGAAAGACACCTCTTAGCCTGATGCATAATCATAGACAGGAGAAACATCCAATAACATGTATTATGATTAATTAAATGATTAAAAACAACATTGCATGCTCATCAATCTCTGGATGCAGTGAGTTCCAAGATTTTTTATTCCTTGCTAATGCAAAACGAGCCACAATTGGAAACCAGCCACCCAAACATTTCCTAGCATTCAGAATAATAGTGCGTCATTTAAAATCAATAAAAGAAATCAGAGGAAACATTACACATTTAAAAATATAACACTAAACCCTAATAGAATGGTGTAAAGAAATTAATAACTAATATTATCTACAGAACTAAATATTCCCACTCTGGCTATATTAAGACAATGTATACAGTGAGTTATGAATGTCCTTACAGTGCATATTGGGCTGTAAAGCATAACTGAAGGAACTTGCACCTTAGAATTTGGTATCTTCTTACTCAGTGACACCCACGAAATACAACAGAATTTTTTTCTACATTATCTGGTGCACAGCTCTTTTTAGTGCTGTTTAACTGCTAGCCACAATTATCATTGTATGTGATATTATGCATATGACATGAATACTGGACTGTATGCCATATGCATAATATCACATACAATCTAAAGTTGGGCTAACATTTAAACAGCTCTAAAAAGAGCTGTGCACCATTGAAATACACTCTTCACTGTTGTATTCCTTGACTCTCACTGAGTAGACGCCCCCTAAGTAGATACCCCCTTTTTGTGGTGCAAGTTCTTTAGTTTGTGTTGTACAGTCCAATTTACATGCCATAAGCATACGATCACATCCAATCATTACTATGACTAGTAGTTAAACAGCTAAAAAAAAAGAGCTGTGCACCAGATATTGAAATAAACTCTTAAACCTGCACTTTGTAAACTTTTTCAAAAACTACAATAAAATACACAAACGATGTTTTAGGACTAGTAAACATATGAACTAGCATATTGGATCCAGGGGTTGAAAAATCCATTTAAAAATACTAAATACTGAAAATAGTAGATTGTAATAATAAACATTTCTCAATATCTAACACGTAACAAATGCCTATTATGAAAAGAAAATGTGTATTTTTGGAAATTAGATACATTGTCCCTGTATTACGTTACACAGTGCAGCTTTAACAGTGGTATTCCTTGGGTGTCACCAAGTAGAGACCCCTGGGGTGATTTTTTTGGTTTATGCTGTACAGCCCAATAAGTATGTATGGACAGTACTAATTCTATAAATTGTATGTTTAATCTATCAGAGTCTGAATATTTTCTGTTCTCAAAATGATATTAGTTAGTAAATTCGAAATTTGTATTGCTTCCTACAGTATATAATTTTTTCAATACTTTAAACGATGCGCTTTTATTCTGAAGGCAAAATTAGGAAAGGATAGGAATCCACTATTGTGGCTGGTTTCCTAAACCTCCCATTCGTCACGACCCATTCATTGGACGAACCGTTGTTGTTGCCTTTTCCGGTCTTCTCCCGGCAGCAAACACTTGACTGGTGTGCCATCTTGTTTTACTGTTGGCGAAGAAGCTCGGGTAGCTAGCAAGCCAAAACTAGAAAGTAACGTTTGGTTGGCCGTATTCTTGCGATAGGTTATTGTAGAAAATATTTTTTTGCTGTGACTATTAACATTTACAAATCGCGTTTAATGGCGTTATAGTCAGACGCATCGATTGTGTAAGCTAGCTTTAGCAGTTAGCTACGGCTAATTTCCCGCATTTGTGAATCGACAGCGTGGGCTTACGTTATGGCCAACAACACTGTTGCCGGGAATCAGCAACAACCACAGGCCGTAACCAAGATTGGCCCTAACCCTGGAAAACATGGAAATAACTTGCCACTCTGGGGCAATGAAAAGACTATGAATTTAAACCCAATGGTTCTAACCAACGTACTATCATCTCCATATTTCAAGGTTCAGCTGTATGAATTAAAAACCTACCATGAAGTGGTGGACGAAATCTATTTCAAGGTACGGAGATCCGTGCTACAAGCTAGCTAACGGCATTCATATAATGTGTAACGGGCTAAATCTTACTAGCTAGTTAACATCTGGTAGCTGACGACATTATTTTCAGATTTCTTAACTAGCTAGCTGTTTGAACGGATGTGAACTAGCTACAGTCAGTAGACACGTTAATTAGTTGGTTGCTGGTGGTAACTAGCAAGTTAACCCACGTTCTTTTGAACACTTCCATCACAATTGGTAGTTATTCTTTAACAGGTTGTCATTGGTTCAACATCCTGTCAGTTAATTTAATTTGTAGCTAATTGGCTAGTTATTAACTATTAAGCTAGCGATAGGTAGTTTCGCAAACTGACGTCAGTTATTATCAAAAGAACAGTTTTCTAGTTAAATTAACTGATACTGTAAACTGTAACGACATGATCACAGATCCATGCAAACTCATAACAGTTTGTTGTGTGTTGTTGAACATTGTGAGCCAATAAATTCTGTAGTTTGCATGGATCTGTAGTTTACATGTGACAATTTTAAAATTGTCACATGTGGTTCTCTCCCTAGGTTACTCATATTGAGCCATGGGAGAAAGGCAGCAGGAAGACTGCGGGACAGACTGGAATGTGCGGAGGGGTAAGTTAGAAAGTACGTGCCTTTCACCTTCCCATGTTACCTTCTCCCAGATTTGTATTTTTTAAATGTATTTTGCGTCTTTGTTTTTATTTTAATTTCATTGTGTTTTATGCTTTTATTCTGTTTAGTTTTGGTCGCTTTTTATGTTGTATCACAGGGCACAATTGTAAGATGTATAAATATAGCTTAATCGTAAAATAAAAATGTTAGCAGGTAATCAGATTGAGAACGGATTCTCATTTGCAATAGTGCCAAGAAAAAGCACCAGTACAAAAACAACGAAGTTTCACTTAAAATGTATTTATAATGTGTGCCAAATGAGGTCAGATTAAAAAATTATGCTACATTGTGGTGAAACAGAGACGGAAAAAATTTTGGAGATGCATATATATATGATAGTGAGGAATGGGGTGAGTATAAAATGAATATATACAAGTAAATATGTGAAGCAGGTACTGTGATTAGAGAGTTGCTCTGACCATTGTTCCTTGAAGTCGGAAAGAGTGCTTGGAATGGCCAACTTCAGTGTTTATTGCAGTTTATTCTAACTTGTGTAAAGGCCATTTTTTGCATATAGTTTGTTATAATTTACTTTGCGCCGCTAGGTGGCACTAACTTGTGTGGGACTTTGTTTATTCAGGATGGGAATTAAGCCAGGTGTGTTCTTACCGTGGGTATGGTTTGCAGGTAATATGGTATGTGTGGTTAGGTTATATAATTGTATTATCATTGAGGTTAATTACACATTACATTTGTCAACAATAAACTTAGTGCCAAGACAAAGGAAATGTTTGGACATTGTAATTGATGCCTATAGCACCTGTAAGTTAAGTTCGCCGACATGCACCACAGTCACACTTTGGAATGAGCTAGAGGGAATGGCAGCCAAAGCAATGGTTGACTAAACTAGTCATCTGTTGGGTATGATATTCATAGGACAATGTTCAAAACCCATTACTGTATCTGTCTGTTCTTCGCAAAAATCCCTGGTCTACTTCCGTCATGTATTCAGTTATAGTGACAAAGTAAAGCACGCTAGGTTGAAGGTATATTTTATCACATGCAAATGGAGGGTTTGTAGTGCATCACTACATGGTAAAACCACACAATAACAATTGCATTTCAAAATGATTTTGGAGGCCAGATATTTAGCTTTTTAACTCCTGATTAGTGAGGATGTGCCTAATTTCATGCTTTTGTCCCAGCTTTTATTACTTTTAGCTAGCTATCGCTGTAGTTTAACTTATTTGGAATTACAAACGTGCTTTCCTCTGTAGCTAAATAATTTGTATTACGCGCCCACCATTAGCTTAACAACCCGTCTCACGTTATCAGACATGCCGGAATAAATGTTGGCTTAAAGGAACTTGATGAAAGTGCAGAGCGAGGATGTGTCATTTGTTGCCACTGTTTACCGTTTTAACAGAAGAGTTTTTAATTATCTAATATGTAATCATATGCCAAATATAATATTCTTAGACTGCATGCATGGTGAAGTGACTAGGAATGTAAGAGAAAATTGATTTCTGGGTAAAATATTCCTTTAAGTGAGAGAAGTGTGTAGATCAACTTAAGGATGTTTAAACAGATTCAGTTGTATCTTAAAATACTGATGGATTATGATGTCTTAACGAGATCTCAACCCAATTAAATGAATATTGCAGATACTCACGGTGGCCCAACATCCTTTGAAGACATTCTGTTGCCATTTCCTTTATTTTCTCTGTTCCCTGTCTAGTAGGAAGTTAGGAACACTGGTTTCAAGACATGTCTTACGTATGAATCTCTTGTCCTCAGGTGCGTGGAGTTGGAACTGGCGGTATCGTGTCCACTGCCTTCTGCTTGCTGTACAAACTGTTTACCCTTAAGATGACCCGCAAACAGGTGATGGGCCTGATCACTCACAACGATTCACCCTACATCAGAGCGCTGGGTTTCATGTACATACGGTATGACCCATTTGTTTAACTGTTGTATATGGAAGGCAATTGTTCTAGTGTACGGGAGGGATTTGTTAGAACAAAAGGTTTGAAATTGTTTTTGTTTGTTTAAAAGCATTTTGATTACCATGTCCTTGTGTATTGCAGATGTTTTTTAAATGCTCAGTAGCACTGTTTAGTACCTACATCCTACCATTGTTCTGGTGGTTGTTGTATTAAAGCGGCACTACGTACCGTTCCATTCGTTTTTCCTGTCGGCACAAATTTTACGTATATATCTCTTTTGATTATTTTGTGTATTAATGTTTTTCACTAAACACCGGAATATACAGGGACAATATGACCAATTTCTGAAAATACACATTTTGTCCATAATATGCATTTGTTTGTAGTTAGATGTTGTAAAATGTAGATTTTGCTATTCTAATATTGTCTATATTCTATGAGTTGATGTTTTTACCTACTGGATCCAGTATGCGATTTCTTATCTTTCACTAGTCATAAAACCCAGTTTTTGTAGTTTTCAAAGAAGTTACAGTGCAGGTTTAAATATGCTATGGAATGTTTGTCTGTCAGTGTTAAATGCCACGTAATTATAAGCAAGTCTGGTACGTACGCCACACAGTCTAATTGCAGATGGTTAACATCGGCGACACATTGCGGGCAGAGGTCAAAGACGTTTGTTGATCAGTAGGATGTTGGTAGTTGATGTGTTTTGTGTCCTCACCCAGATACACACAGCCCCCTGCAGACCTGGTAGACTGGTATGACAGTTTCCTGGATGATGAGGAGGTATGTCCACACGGGTAATACTTTCATGTTTCTCTACCTTTCCGTAACTAGTCTGGCATGATCCCAACTGTTGTCTCTCAGTTCTCTCTTCAATGTGATGCTCAGCGCTGATTTTTCACCTTTGCCTTCATTTGGCTTAATGGTCCCACCCACTGCCCCCTGCTCAAAGTGAGTAGCTAGGTCACTCAGGCTGCTCTGCTATTTGTCAGGGTAAGTATTTTTGATGTGGAGTTCAACCATACAGTGAAATTCTGTTAACTTTAAGGCATGCCCAAATGTGATTGGGACTTAAAATTAAATTTGCAGAATGATATTTTCACAACTTGACACACACTGAAATGTATAGCATGGTTTCTCCTTGGTTTGCAACTCTACTTTTTTTTCTTACAAAATGTTTTTTATAGTATTAACTGATCTACGCTTTGAAATGTTTTTTTTCTTCTCTCACACACTTAACACAATTTGTGTAATGTTCTGTGGAAAACAGTTAGATTTATCCTGTATGCATTCAAAGCTATAGTTGAAAATATATTATTTGGCAGACTGTGCAAACAGGCCTACTTTTTTGTTATGATGCTGTATTGGAACATGACATCCTCTGACAACTCCCATGTTTTCTTCTTTAGATTCTCCTTGTGCAGCAGTTGAGTTGGATAATGTATCTCTCAGCACTGTGGGTTTGCGTGTGTGAGTGCAAAACAGCTGTTCAGTTCTCCTCCCACTCAGGCCTGGTCTCCCTGTTTAGGGTGTTCACATACCTACCCCCTCAACTCTGTACTTGCACTGTGGCCAGTGTCTGTCAGGAGCGTCACGGAAACAGGATGAGGGATGCCAGGTTTTCCTTAAACCTGTGGTGGCTCTACTGATTCACCACAGCAGTTTGAAGTTACCTTCTGTCCCCGTTTCAACCTCCTTTATATCCTGCTAGTTCAGGGGGAGGGGAGGGGAGACTTTAGACCAACAACTCAAGCCCCAAGCCTCTTATTTTATTTATTGTAAAACAGTTCAAGACCATAAGTCTAAAACTAATGGAAAGTATGTATAATTTCTAAGAACGCACCAATATATTATCATCAACAGGGTGTCACTTGTGACCATGTTATCAAGATGAATACTGTGATATAAGAAAACAGTATTTATCTTGATAACATACAGTAGGTATTTTGATAAAACAGTGTGTATTTCAGTGCTCACAGTGCAAGTACAGACATTTGAGTACAGCCAGATTAGATAAGAAATACATTTTCCCATTTCCATGATAATGTTTCCTATAGTGATTGTGAGTCACTGAGCAAAATGTGAAGCCAATACATGATAATGGTTAAAATATTTAAGCATATTAAGCTAGATGAAAACAGAGGTGAAGGTTCAGTACTTGGTCATCACAAATTTATATTTTATTTCTAATTGAGGGATGGACGCAAGTGTTAAACGAGTGACTAGGAAGGTATGCTGAATAAATCAGATTGACTACTATGTTTTTAGTACTTGTGGTAGTGGCTGAGTGTTTTAAAGTTGTGAATACGGTCCCCTCTCGCCACCCTTTAGGAACTGGACGTGAAGGCAGGGGGTGGCTGCGTCATGACCATCGGGGAGATGGTCCGCTCCTTCCTCACCAAGCTGGAGTGGTTCTCCACGCTCTTCCCCCGCATCCCGGTGCCCGTGCAGAAGATGATCGACGTGCAGATGAAGGCACGGCCCCGGAAGGTTCCTGAGAAGGTGGCGGAGGTAGAGGAATTAGTGCCAGAGGACGGGCGTGCCGTGGAGGGTCGTCGACGCTCCAGGTGGGTGATGGAAAGGAGCTGTTACTGATGCTGTTCTGTTGATCTTTCACCAGGAGGGGTTTGGATGGTAATGCGCATGTTTACATTTTTATCCATGTTCAGGAGCCCCAGACGAACCCCGACTCCCAGGAGGTCCCCCAAACGGTCGAGGAGCAGAAGCCACCACCGCGAGAGAGAGCGCCATGGACCCAGTTTCGACCGGGAGCTGGAAAGGGAGCGCGACCGGCAGAGAAAGGAGAGGGAGGGTAAGGACGGCGACCGGAGAGGAGGCGACAGAGAGAGGGACAGGGCAGGAGAGCGGGAAAGGCGACGGTCCCGCAGCGCCGACCGCACCCGGGAACGTCGCCGAAGTCGCAGCGGAACGCGGGAGCACAAGGGGGAGCGTAAAGACAAGGAGAGAGAGAGGGAGAGGGAGGGGGAGAATGACAGGAGCAGGAGGGACAGGGAGCAGCATAAAGACAGGGAGAGGTCCAAGGACCAGAGGAGCAAGGGAGAGGGTGACGATAGGAGGCACCGGGAGGAGCGGGACGACAGGAGGAGCCACCGGGATGACAGGAAGACCAAACGCTCCAGCAGGAGCACCAGCAGGGACAGGCGACACAAGGACAAGTCCAAGAAAAGGGACGTCCACGAGGACAGCGGAAGCAAGGCCAGGAGCGACCCGGAGGAAAAGAGCAGCAGGAAGAGAGAGCGCAGCCAGGAGAAGAGAGAGGGGGAGCCGCGCTCGCACAAACGGAGCGGCAGCAAAGAGCGCAGCCACCGGCCGCGAGAGCCGAGCAATGGCAAGGACCATGGGAAACACGGTGAGCGCAGGACAAGCCCAATCACCGAGCGAGGAGAGAGGACGACTCACAGCACTAGGGCTGAATCCCCCTAGAGCCTGCCAATCAAGTCTCTGCCTCCCTCCTCCCTTTTTGTTGTAGTCTGTCACTTGTGTTCAAAAAGAGGGGGGAAAACATTAGCACGATAAAACACCTGGACTTAATCTTCGGCCAACGTAACGTTGCTTTATGTAGTTTATTCTTTCTGTCTGCCTTTCTCATCCCTTTCTAGACCAGTGTTACTCTTCACTCCAGATGGTTGAAATTGAAGAAAAAAGGCATTTTAATTCTTGTTTTGTTTTTTTTTCCTCTGGAAAGTTCTAAATTACTTTGTACATATGGGTCTGAGAATGTTTTAAAATCCTACAGAGCAACCTCCGAAGGTAAATTTGTACCACGCACTGAGCCGTGCTAAAATTGTGCTGTGTTTGGTTAAATGCTCTGTTGCATTTTTGTTTTCTAATAAAACAACTTTTACAAAAGGAGACTTGGTTTATATCCATTCATGTATGTACTTCAGGAACACTGTTAACCCTAATTGCTAATGCAAGTTACTCTCTAGATTACGTGGTGTAACAAATACAGTGGCACTCATACATCCTTATCAAATTACCATTAAAACTGTGTAGCATGTTAGGATCTCATCACCTAATGTTTCGCATAAGCCCTTTTAAAAAACTTAATTGGTGATAGAATTATTCGTCTTCATTCGTATCTTTACGTGGAAACTTAATACAGAACTAAATTAGGACTTCTAATGATACAGTCAAAAACAGCCTGATGTAGAATGTTTTTCATATTTATACAATTGAATTCAGTGACAAATTTAAAAGATCAAGTTGTTGAAAATAACTTCAGATGTTTATTAAAACTAGAACTCAAAAGAACATTTCAGCTTTTTTCATCAACTTTAGCAAGAGTGATGGGGTTTGGGAGTTAAAGTAGTTTATTGATTAAACAAGATGTTCTACTTTACAGATGGCAAACCAAATGGAAACTTTACACAACCTGTCAAAATTCTGTAGCTATACTCCAAATAGTTTATTGATTAAACAAAATGTTCTTCTTTACAGACGGCAAACCAAATGGAAACTTTACACAACCTGTCAAACTTCTGTCAGAGCTATACCCCAAATAGTTTATTGATTAAACAAGATGTTTACTTTACAGATTGCAAACCAAATGGAAACTTTACATAACCTGTCAAAATTCTGTCAGAGCTATACCCCAAATAGTTTATTGATTAAACAAGATGTTCTACTTTACAGATGGCAAACCAAATGGAAACTTTACACAACCTGTCAAAATTCTGTCAGAGCTATACCCCAAATAGTTTATTGATTAAACAAGATGTTCTACTTTACAGATGGCAAACCAAATGGAAACTTTACACAACCTGTCAAAATTCTGTCAGAGCTATACCCCAAATAGTTTATTGATTAAACAAGATGTTCTACTTTACAGATTGCAAACCAAATAGAAACTTTACATAACCTGTCAAAATTCTGTCAGAGCTATACCCCAAATAGTTTATTGATTAAACAAGATGTTCTACTTTACAGA